>JBAMJV010009884.1:0-46540 GCA_037951105.1 Echinarachnius parma | reverse complement strand
TGTGAAAGTTTCATTGAAAAAGAACACTGCTTTCCTTGTTAAAAAAGCGAAAATATGCGTCAGCTTTTACAACGAATTACTGTATGACGCTTATGAGGTTTATGACCGTTCATTAACGCTCTTGAGCTGAATGATAGATATCGTCATACTAAAGGGGCATTTGAAAAAATCTAACCCTATTTTATTCTTCTCTTACCATAAGCTAAACAACACAGTATAAGAGAAACGAGGAAGCTCCAAGCAATTTTCGTGGCATCCCTGTAATTGAAAAACTCATGGGGATGATTATTTTCAAATGTAAACAGATTCATCATGTTTACTGTACATCATTTTGAATTTTTAAGATTATTGTAAGAGTGGTAAATGTGCATCAGTCTGTGTGCATAATTATAATATGTTTACGATGTATGTGTATTTTGAATGTATCTATGAATATCATTGTTATTGCATTACCAATGTACCATGATCATTGTTGGTCTCCGGACATTTGTACTATCATGTCATTCATACCGGAAATAAATAAATAAATCATAAATGTAGTGCGTTAGCAAAATTGCTACTTTGTATTATCATTCATTTCTCAGCCATTTTGGCATTAATTTAACATGTAATTTCCACACATTGCCACTCATTTGACTAATTCAGATCACAGAAATGAGTTGCTTGTCAACTTTAGTTACTAGATCTCTTTAATTCCGTATGTATATCGGTGCACGTGCGACGAAGGCTATTAATGCCCGTGTATTATGTCGGTATTACCGATAATTATATCATCTTGTCATACCTGCTTTGTCTCAAATGTATCGAATTAATGCCGAATGCAGCCGTGATTATGTATAAATAACAGTTATATGAAAGAACAAGATGCATGATAAGTATAATGTTAAAGGAATCCATCAACGTTATATTTTACCCAAAACTAATATTTTAGACTCTAATCATATAGCAGTGTCAGTGTAACATTCTTTAGAATAATGGAATAATGTTTACCTTGTGAAAACAGAAAAATCAATGTCTGATTTTATCCAGATCGGTCGCGAGAAGTACCCGAATATGGACGATTAAGTGATTGTATTCGGATACTCCCGACTACGGTCGAAAGCGTTAATAAACGCTTTTAAATTCAATCGTTAATTTTTCTATAATTATGAATACATTAGACAAATCAAAATCCATTTCATTCTACCGTTACCATAATACAGTAAGGTACAACGGAGATGTGAAAAGCCCAAGTTATTTTGGTTGAATGTTACAAAGTCAATGTTATCCTGCATTGATAAGAGGTCATCCGATTTATGTGCTTAACTTTCTTTATAACTTGTCACTTCATATAACAGCCCCATTCCCGATGTCTTTTTTTAATGGCAATATGGAGGAATGATGTTAGCAATGGACATTAGCTTTACCTCGATCGATCGATCGATTGATTATCAGATAGTATTGACATGATTTGATTTGATTTATTCATTTCCACACTAATTTTCAAAACAATTACATGTATACGAAGTACAAAGATGTACACAAAAACGACTACATTAAATATTTAATTGTACAATCAATCAGTGATTTATTATTATATAATATGAGCTCATAACATGCTTACTACCAATTATTCAAATTAAATATTGTTACAACAAATTATATAAGTGATGTTTCGATTGATTACTTAATAAATGTATTGCATGCGTGCGTGATTGCTTGTTGATTGCGTCCGTGTTATACATTGAGTGATTGATTGATTGATTGATTGATTGATTGATTGATTGATTGATTGATTGATTGATTGATTGATTGATTGATTGATTGATTGAGTAATTGATTGATTAATTAATTGATTGATTGACTGATTGATTGATTGATTGATTGAGAGGTTGATTGACTAATTGATTCATTGATAACTGTTCCTTGATTGATTAAAAAAAAATAGTGAACGATAAATGTTTATTTGTTTGCCAATTGAACGCTTTTCTACAGTACTTTTTCTAGAATATCTTGACTTCAGAGTGACCCTCTAGCTCTAAACTGTAAACGTTTGTGACGTGACGTTGCCATGGTAATAGCGATCTTGCGGCTCCCTGCCGGTAAAAGGTTAAACTACCACCTGGCTCCGATATACCTGTAATAAGAAACATGGCCAACCTGTAGAAATCTGGACTGAAGGAAGACAAAGGAGAGGAAATCTGACTCAAAACAGATCCATTTTACAGTTGGTTTATATACTTGACGTTGGATATACCTTGTAGAATGTTCTGTATCTGTTGCGGATGACCGAGACCTTCAGACGTGCTATAGTTCTATTGATTCACTATTCATTCGTATTACTTTCTGTTTTCAACATTTCATCACGAGATAATCTGGAATATGAAGCTGTTTCTTTGAATTTGTGTTGCATTATTATTTTGTGAAGGAGGAGAGATAATACGATATGGCGCATTGTTCGCTGTCAATATGTTGTCTTCTTCAAAGTGCCTTTGTTATTTTATTCACCATATCAAAGTCAGCTGCGTTCACGGACACCATTCACAGTGAGTATATCGCTATTAAAGGCAAACTTGAGTGTGGTGTTTGGCCTACATTATCGTATACATTAAGGTATTGGACCTGAGCTGGTATATAACCTTGGTTACAAACTTACAAATATGTAAGCAAATTTGCTTCAATTAATTAAAGAGAATTTAATATTGTAAGGCAAGTTTTCTTAAAAGTTCTATTTTACCACAAATTATGCTAAAAGGGCGTTCTATTTTACCACAAAATTATGCTAAATTATGCTATTATTTGCCACACCTTATTCTGGTCACACATCATCTCCAACGACAGCTGCCTGCCTGCTCCTGAATTGCATACATTACAGTTTGGGTTACTGAACAGTAGATATTTGTGTTGGTTTTGGACAAAAAAAATAAAAGTGGAGCAATTTCGCTGGAGAAAATGTAACACAAATATCCCGGGACAAATTTCTCGTACTAGGGGGTGGGTGTTACTGTCTTTACTTTGCTAGGGGATGTCTCTACCAAAGTTAGACTGACCGATATTGTATAAGCTCGATTTCTAGACTAAAATATGGATTTAGAGTTCAATGCACAATTTGACGGTTCAAACGTGGCAATAAATATAGGTCTATATACTGGTTGTGTTGATATCATTGTATCCATACAGTGTGGTGAACGGAAGTTCAGCTGATTTCCTGATCTATGACCTCGGAACAAAACTGTACTCGCAATGATTCGTACAGGTTAACTAATTTCCCCTTGGGTTTTAGACATTTCTATTTAAAAAGTGATACACCATGTAGACTTTATCCAGGGAGCTGGTACCTCAATGATATAATATAATAATAACATAATTAATACTAATACATAATAGCGCATACTAATCACTAAAACTCTATGCGCTATCCAAACAAAGAAAATCAAATAACTTATTAAATGTATTAACAAAAAAAGATACGTCTTTAAATTCACTAAGCAGTTAATACTTATATGTTACTTTTTCACAGAATGGTATAGGTCCATGATTCTCGTGCCCTTCTCTGTTTACACTATAGTAGGCAATACTAATGAACATAAAAACAGGGCTGGCACACATCCGGGCACCCTCACAACAAAAATGGAAGACTGCAGTGGCGTAGCGATGCTCCCCCCCCCCCCCCCCCCCCCCCCACCTAACTCCTTATGTTGGGGGATTGCTTGCTTGTTAGATGATAGTTGTGTAGCTCTGCCCCCGGACCCCCGCCAGGAGCCTTACGTCGGGACCGACCCGAAGGCGAAACGGCTCGGGCTTACACACTCGCACCCCCCCCCCCACCCCCCCCCCCCCCCCCCCGCCCCTTTGCATAACATTTTGGCTTTGCCAATGGTAGAGTTTATGGTCCTTTAGAAACAAAAAGTCCTAAATTTACTGCCAAATCTAGCAAAGGAGATTTAGCAGTTTCAACAATTAACATTGTGAAGAGGTGATCTGGTCTAGTGGTCAGAGCTCTCTGCTCTTTGCACAAATCGGCCCGTATTCTCGAGAATGCTGTCAATTAAGGACGGTCCCATACGTAAATAATCAACATTGATGGCACGCGTCTGTAAGAAAGTAAAACAAACTTACCAACCAACCTACATTTTACAGAATAAGAAAAACTTCGATTTGTACTTTGAAATTAATAAACCTAGTTTAAGCAGTTGGGCAAATATTGAAGGCAATCATGTCAATTGTATGAATTTCCCTTCTTTGGTCCATTTGGAGTTTGATTCTAGCTACTTCAGTCAATGAATCAATAATTGAATTGATAGTTTTGCTGACAATACATATATTACCTATTTGAAAACTTCAAATAAAATACAATGATCGTGGCCAATATTGTTAACATGTGCTAATGACCTGAGCTGGACGTATACATTAAGCATGTTTAGCAATAAATCTAGTATTTTAAGCATTTGGGGGGGGGGGGGGGGGAATAAGCAAAACTGGTTACAACCTTTGAAAATATGTAAGCAAATTTGATGTAAATCTCCCTGTAAGCAATTTGCTAAGACAATTTACTCTTTTAAAGCAAGTTTATGGAGTACCCTCATTGTCGATTATTAACATAATTTTCGTCCTATTTCTACCGTACAGATGATTCTCCTTACGAAGGCCATCATCGCACGAAGGGTCACCACTTCGCATTTGCCTTCATGGACAACTGTCTGCGGGATCACGAGGATGTCATACGTGGCCCCAAGGTCCTCATCACCGTCCCAACCGACGCAAATGCCACCGTCATCGTCAACGTCACCATGCCTCGTATGGAGTTCTTCGAAACCGTGGTCATTGACTCCGGTAATCAGGGCGTTGTTCAACTCCCATATACTGCCATACCGCATGGCTCCGGACTCCTCAACCATGGGGTCACGGTAGAGGCAAGTGAGGATGTATTTGTTTATGGGTTGGCAATGGAAGATAGACACTCCCGTTCGGAAGGGTTTCAGGCACTTCCGGTTCCCATGGCGTCGGCTTCGGGCCAGGTGGAATACGCCGTCGTATCTCTGAAACAGAAAAAAGGCAACACTCGCAGGTATGCTCAGTTTGTTGCCGTAGGGGTTGCAGATGTGACACGTCTGTCCATAGAACTGACTGCGGAAGCAACGTTTCAGGGTGTTACCTATCAAGCAGGAGATGTGCTGAATGTCAATCTCACAAAGCACGTGGTTCTTCTGATCAAAAGTCTTGAAGATTTGACGGGAACGAAGGTTATAGCAAACAGCCCGATCGGGCTTCTGTCCGGCGTCAATTGCGGTGCCATGAAGCTGAGACAATCCGTCAAAAGCGGATGTGGTCACATGATAGAGCAGCTTCCACCTGTCAATGCGTGGGGTCGGTTCTTCATCTATTACCCGTTACTTGGTGGGCCAAGCTCGCGCCAAAGAAAGCACCAGGGTGACGATCCGGTAAAGGATGTCATTACCAAACTCAAGATCGTGACCTTCGAGGAGGACACCGATTTCTTGATCGCGACAGGCGGTGGTCGACTGGAAAGCAACCTGCCAGAGATCGACATCAGTGGAACAGACATGGTCCAGATCACGTCATTTAAGCCAATCCTTGTGGTCGCGTTTGTTCTCTACCACGGAGCCTGTGACAAGAGCTGTAAAAAACGAACACCAACGATGACAGTTGTCCCTCCACTGGTAGCCCGTGCTCCTGAAATCATTTTTGCGACCCTGAACGCTACAGACAGGAATGAGCGGTCCGACATGACGCATTATCTGAGCATCATGTACGACTGTGGATGCTTCCGTCGTATCACCTGGGAACACAACAAGAACGACGTGGTCGCTCAGGTCGGCTTTGCTGCCATCAACAACCGCGTTTGCTGGACGCAGTACGAGATACCACCCGGACAGTATCACATCACATCTGGTCCATATGAGAACCTGGAATCTTGCTTCAACTCGGCGTATATTTTCGGTCATGGGACAAACGGAGCTTACGGGTTCCCGATTGGTCTGGACGGCGAAGAATTTGGTGAGAACATAATTTAATTTTTTCTTTTCTTTTTTTTACAAAAAAGGTGCTTGGCATTTAGCTCAACAAATCAAATCGTAGCAGATGATTACTTATTTATACAGGTGAATAAAGTTCACACCGTTATTACACATTGATACTAATATACATACTATAACCCCAAAGTAATTACACAACAAATACCTAATACTGCCTAATAACAGTTGTTGTTTTTTAAACTTCTTACCACAGAGAGTTATAATGTTGTTATATTGATTGTTTTCTTAATGTTCCTTGATTATTTCACGTTAACTATTTTCGCTCCGTGTCCACAAACAGATAGTCCAGCAGAAGCCCCCTCCCCTCCTACAGCAGCCGGGAGTGAGTTCTTCATGGCCTTCGCAGCCCAGTTCAAAAGCTCGAGGAAGGGACCCAGACTGGTAATATACCGGGCTTCAGCCGCCGAGGACACCGTCCCGATTCAAGGGTCCGTCAATTCCGGGCTCTTTTCGGACACATTCAACATCCCAGTCGGTGAGCAGAAGGTCGAGGTTGTGCTGCCTCTTGACGTCATCCTCGAGAACAATCGCGACGAGAGACGGTACCCGGTGGAGGTGAGGTCATGGGGTCAGGTAGTCGTGTACGGAATCAACGACGCGTTCAGCGATGACAGAATGGACTCGTTCCTCGCGTTGCCAGTGACAATGATGGGTAGGGAATACTTTATTGCTGGTGCTTCCACCTCGTCAAGCCAATCCCCACAACGGTTCAACATGTTCATCATCATTGGCCTTTCAGATGACACTGTGATTTCTCTAGATCTAAAGGCTCCGCTCTTCTTCAGGAACCAGGTTCACCAGGGCGGCACAACCGTGCAGTTTTTACTCAATCGCCGGCAGACGCTCTACTTCATATCCATCGAAGATCAGTCTGGGACCCGCATCCTGGCATCGAAGCCAATATCAGTGATGTCCGGTGCCACGTGTGGACTCTCGCCCAACCCGGATGATGTCGTCCCAGATAGCGAAGCTCGGTGTGGACACATGCTCGAGTATCTTCCACCTGTTGAACGCTGGGGGCGTAAGTTTGTCGTGTCAGCCTTCCGTGGTTACGAAGGCATGGAAACCACTGTGTACATCGTGGCTGCACACAAGAATACAACTGTTGCTGTTAACGGGGAGCAATCGACCGTCCTCTCTGCTGGAGATGTTAGGAACGTCTATCTGAGTCAGAGCAGAGGTGTACATGCATTTATCGAAGCAGACAAAGCAGTGCTCGTCTACCAGGTCTCTAACTCGCGCCCTCTTGACCTAACTTCCGGGCGCTCGTTTCCTAGTTTGACCCTCATACCAAGCATGGACGAAACGGACAACGATGGCGTTGGGCGATCGCCGTTGCAAGAAAACTATATCCCCCTGTTCAACCTAAAAATCCGTCGCAACAAGAATGACACAGTGAGCTTTGTCAACATCGTCGCTCGCTGTTTCATGACCTCAAGTATTGTCCTCAACGGCAATAGTCTCCCAACAGCCGCGTGGTCGGAACCCGTCCATGGCTCCCAATATTGCGTCCTCACTAAACGACTGGATAACGAGGTCAACTACCAACTCCAAACGAACGGCACGAGAGCATCCGTCATCACCTACGGGTTTTCCCCTATTGCCGGATACTCTAGTCCTGGCATTCTGTGAGGGTAGGACTGTGTCAAAATATGATTGTATACTTATGCATGTTTTATTATCCTAATATTATCCTAATATTTAAAGTCTGTATTGTGAAATTCTAGGCGCGCCACTGTGCAGGCGTATCACTTTGGGAAATTGTTAGTTCATTGAATTAGTCTTGTAAGAAGGAGGACAGAATAAACTACTGAAATATCAAACCTTAAACAAATATATTAACAAACAATCAATGGATATCATTAATGAACAGGCAAATGCTTATCTATCACAGCAGCCTTTGAGCCTTGACTAGTGGCTACCTGTCGGTGGCCTAGCGTGCTCGGACTTGTCAGTTTGTTTGGTTGTTTGTTTGTTATGGGGGCACACCTTAAAAGAAGGCCGTATTTACGAATTTAAAATAAGTTATGTTTTGTGTACCCTCACTGATTCATCTTCACGAAGATTTCAAATGTATAACCTCAACAAAATGTGTATTTGTTCGTCAAAAATACCTGTCTTTGCGTTTAGATATGTGCTATTATATATTAGATAATGTACTCGTCTGCTCGAATGTCGTGACGTTATTGCAACACTTAAAGGACAATGAAATCCAGACGAATTGTTGTATGCACTATAAGACACTAAATATAATGAATAGTCCCTGAAAATTTGAGCACAATCGGTCAAGAAATAAGAAAACTATGGCTCTTTGAAAAAAGCCATGTATTTCTTCGAGTGACTCAAATTGGCAACGCACTCTGGCAAAGTTGTGGACAACTCCCCATATATTTTGTACACAAAATTTAAATTTTGTTAAATTTTCTCAAAATTTATGTTTACCCTTCGTTCGAGTTCAACATATGTTTTGTAGAATGCTTTTATACATAACATATCATGAGTTGGGGGAATGAAAAAATGTGACTATGAAGAAAACTGTAAAAATGGGAAATTTTGTGTACAAAACATATAGGGGGGTTGTCCACACACTTATCAGAGTGCGTTGCCAATTTGAGTTCCACATAGGAATAAATGGACATCTTCAAAGAGCCGTAGTTTTCTTGTTTCTTGCCCGATTATGCTCTAACTTTCAGAGATTATTCCTCTTAATCTCCTCAAGACTATGAAAGCAACATTTTGCTTGGGTTTCATTGCCCTTTAAAAGCCCGGCTCAAACAGAACCGACTCGACCCGATCCGAATGGTTTTCAGCCTGATTAACTCAGTATGCGTTGCCTCAGGACTCCGGTTTTGCCAGTTAAGAGTCAATCGAAGGTCATTCGAGGCCGATTAAACATGTTGAATCGGTCCCTTCTCTGCGAAACTGACTCTAGCCTGACTAAAAACCAGTCGGATCGGATCGAGTCGGCTCTGTCTGCGCCGGGCTTAAGATGTGTTTTCCCCGCTTTACGGACACGTATGACCTTGGCTATCTATTGTTTGCACACAATTACACATTGTGAATAACACGGTGACCTACTCGATCGATATGAACTTGAATACCCCAAAGCTCGGACAATTGTGTATTTGCAAAATTCGATTTCTTGGCCCGTACAAACGGGTCTCTCTTTTTTTTGGTTCTTTGTTTTGGAAAAAGGAATCTTGGTTGTTAGGTCAATTGATCTACTAAGGACTGCGAAGTAAACGAGGTAAATTACTTTTTTCTCACGTTTTGTCGTCGATGAAGTTCGTGTGCTCAATAAACGGGGGTCTATAGTGGGCACGTACGAAGGTACCAATTTTGTCATACTTGATACAAGTTTTATCAAAATATATCACCAAATTTGAGTTTACTTATCCTTCAAAAAACTAACAATTATAATTTAATGATGTTTGAATTTTAGTAAACCATTTAAACAGTTAAAGGGATCTAGTAACTTTGCAAAAAGTGATGAGTGGCTGATACAATGTATATTGGTGTTATGATCCTGTTATCTTATATGTCCACTGGGTGTTGTGTGAAAATTTCAAGTTAAATGGACTTTGTATGACCGAGTAATGATCAAAAATGCAAAGCGACATTCACTAACTCATTGCACTCACTTTGTACACGGTTCTGACGATCCGTTGAATAATTTGACATCTGAACACTTCAATCGTAAATATCTTTTTAACGAAAGGGAAATTTGAAAAACCGAAACCTGTCCCATGCTTTTTTGTTAATAAGAATACAACAAGGTATGTGGGAACCGCTAGAATTTCAATTGGATTATGAGGATTTGGACAATGTTACTAAGTCCCTTTAAGGAACATGGCTGTTTTCATTCGAAAAGCAACCGTTTATACACAACAGCTGAGGGTGCCCTCTAGAAACATCAAGTTTATCCCTTTTTTCGTCACAAAAATGTGAATGTGATGTTTGGTTATACAGAGTGTTTATAAAAAAGCGGAACCCAACTTCCACCAGCAATATCTTATGAAGTAAACATAATTATGTTTATATATTGTAGTTATCGAATTGCAGGCATTTTAAACGAGCAATGTTAAAATTGCTTTGCGCACAAGATTTAGATATATTCATCAACACGGGCTGATGGTCATTCATTCAAACCTCTCCTTGTGTTCTTTTGTCTTGTAATCCTTTTGTTCCGTAAATAAATGAACATGGAGATACTTTTTTAATCAGTTCCTTGCCTGACCAAGCAACTGACCACTGAACACGAGCACAAACCTGTGCGGACAGACATGGGGGTCATGTGGTAGGACATTGGGGATGATTTTTGACCCTCAACTCTTCTCAAAGTTGAATAAAATGTCAAACTATGAGTCAAGAAACATCATGAAATGTCACTTGACTTTGTCTACTGTTTCATTATTTACACTGCATTTAACAATTAGTTTCTACTCTCGTGCGCAAAATACTTGTTACATAACCCTTTTTAAAAAGGTTTTATTCAATCATGCATAACGTTATCACAACATATTTGGTATCAAACGAAAGAGTATGAATTGACCTTTGATATGCCATATTGCAATAAATATAATTATGTTTATTAAATAAAATATTGCGGGTGGAAGTTGGGTTCCGCTTTTTTATAAACACCCTGTATTTGGGCATACGAATTATTGTGGGGCTCACCTTGTGTATGTATTTACTTTTACACTGATTTTCCCTTGTGTTTGTTTCATTCTTGTTTCCATCCGAGAGTACCGAAGTTGTGACATCATAAAAATCAATTTTTTTTAATTTGTCAATTTGAACTTTATTTTGCGAAAGAGCATCCAAAATAATGTCCAAATGTTGAAAATCAATTGAATATGTGACGTATTGACTGAGATATGACCATCCGAATAAATATATGTTAATAGGAAATCACTGTTATTTTGCTCTGGTTCGTAACTTTATGAACCAGAGCAAAATAACAGTGATTTCATATTGAAATAAATGTATTCGATTTATTTTCAACATTTTGACGTTATTTTGTTATGCTCTTTCGCAAAATGAAGTTCAAATTGACAAATTGAAAATACGCCGTGCGGTTACCCTAACATAATACTGCTAAAGTATGTGAACATAGAAATGCTACAGCGGCCCTATAATTGTTATTGGCCGTCGATATTATAGAACGTACGGCCGCCGTGGCAAATGTGACTGAGGTATAAGAAAAAATGAAGTTCAAATTTGGCAATTCTAAAAATAGGTTTTTGATGACGCCACCCCTTACCACTCTGGTCTCCCTTGTTCTTGACCACCCCCCCCCCCCCCCCCGGCCCGGTCACTACGCAACTGCCACTTATCGAACATTAGTGCAGACTGACCTGTAGATCAGTGGCGAGGGATTTAGGGACTTCCCTAACATGAATTAAAAATATAAAATAGGATAACATTTTACATTTATTTGAGTATTGGATTGTTTGAGCATATTCAAGGACAATTTGATTTTGTTTTTGTCGCGTTTGTTATATTTTATATTTGTATCAATCGACGCATCGATCGTCTGCATTTATACCAGTTTATGTCATTCAATGTTTAATAATTGTTAGTAATTAACATGAGCATTAGGTAAGCATTTTCGATGTAATCTGGGGGCAGTTTTAAAATATTATACTTGTATTAAATGTATGATTTACTGTTGAATTCAATGGAAATAAATATTTGCGATCGCAGTTATTTTGTTTTATGGAGAGAGTCATTTAGTTTGGATATGTTATCTATCAAACTATATAACCAAAAAAGGAATTGTCCCCAGGCAGATCACGAGTTGCCAAAAGCTGTCATTCAGTTTGTATTGATTTGTAAGCTGCGGTAGGGAGTGTGTCGGTTTAAGGAGGGGGCGGGGGGGGGGGGAGGGGGGGGGGGGCGGGGCTCGATACACAAGCTCCGAAATAGGCTGGATAGCCCACTGACCAAGATCGAGAGGGCCAATTCTTGGTTGATGTTTATTTGTGTGCGACTAACAGACTAACCAGGGGTGCATTGCGGTCTACATATTCTGTTATTCGATTATCCATTCCATAAAGGACGTGTGAACCACATGTCCCCTTTACTCCACATTCGTGTCATAAATTGACGAAGCCCCCGCAGATGTGTCTGAGCGTAGATGCACTTTTGCGGTGAGACCACGAATGTTGTTTTCTTCACCTCATTAACATTCCAGCCCCCTTTGTGTTGGTCCACTCTGTCACTCCCCATCCTACTCTGTCATCTTCTGCCTTCATCTGCAGCTTATCATGTATTGATATCCCCAAAGCATGTATTCTATTGTTGCACAACAATTCCTTTCTCGCCCCATGCACGGCTTCCTCCTATCACATTATTGCCCTGATTTGTTTCATTAAATCCTATTATAATCGTAATGTCATTTGATAACAAAAGGGGAAGGAGTTGTAGTATCTGCCGTCAGGGATTCAAATGGCGCATGCTATCGCAAATGTGACGTGTTGGTATGTGATGCGAGCAAGAAAAAAAAATTATAAAACACATGAGACAATAAGTTGATGTATATAAAATATTGTTGTTCTGGCACGTGAAGGAGAGGGGACTTCTCATCAGTGCTATTTCCGATTCGTCCATGGTCTCCGCCTTTTGTCAGTCTTGCGGAACCGGATAGCTGCATCCAAGGTGAAAATCATTATTCATATTTTGGCGAAAAGTGCCTCTTTCTTCTCACTCGGCGGCTGTAAGTTGACGCGACTAGGAGGGGGATTCACCGTAGCCTTTTGCGAGGCATAGATACGAAATAACTCACCTATATCATTACTTCCATCTTAATTAACAATGTAATCTTCTCAAGTTTCTTATGTGACAAATAAAGGCACCTGCTTATCCCAGATTCATTCGGAGAGGGCATCCGTCCACGACTAGATCATAACAACCATCGATGTCGGATCGACATCATTCGATGTTGAATTAAAACTAATACGCACAGCTGCTAAACTTAACTCTCTATCACCTGTCGCCACTCACTGATACCAGACATGTACTGCCCCGGATCGCATCCCGTCTGCATCCGCATCACTGTCTGCGTCTTGTTGCTAAGCAACTGCATCCCTCTAAGAGCCACTCCCGTGCGCTTCTCGAGATGGCCCATGCTTCAGCTCTTCGGTGACGGCGGCGCCGCGACCGTTAGTAACGAGATTCGGCGGTCGCCTCCATCCGCTTCGTCATCACACCCGTCATCGTCATCACTTTCATCGTCGTCATCATCGTCGAATGTTAACCAGGGTTGTCCCGGATGCCCTTCCCGTAAGAACGTCGTCAATGTTCACGATGACTCGTCGTCGGCGATGTCGGCAGCCGAGAAGGATTACCGTGTCGATATGGTAAAACGGCAGATCCTAAACGCTCTTAATCTTGCTGATCCTCCGTCTGTTAAAAGACATTACCCGGTAGTTGCTCCGGATATCATCGAGAAAATATTCCTAGATGGTGAGACGGTTGGTGAAGATGTCGATGATAGCGAGCATGACCACGACGCTGATCACTCTACTAAGAAGTTGATATTAGGAGTCGCAGGTACGTGAATATGGTAAATTACTTAAATTTCAATTCAAGTGGAGTCGACCAACTGTATTTAACGATGAGAACGGTTACAATCAATTAAAATCACTTGGAGTTTCCACATTTTCTTGTTGTACCTTGTTATCTGGCTTATTGTAACAGGATAATGAAATCGGATTTGTTATGTCCCCCTTATTATGACGATATGTATGATTGAATTAAAAAGGGTTCAGGAGGGCTTTTTGATTTTAAAAATAAATGAGCAGTAGATGATAAATCTGATATCAGTTTGTACATATTCACTAGGTTAACATGATAAACGGTGTCCTTTTTTATTTAGGAATAAAATCTTTCAGTGATATTGGAATATGGTTGAAGTCTCAAATATCACTTATGAACAAAAATGAAATTAATAGATCACTTTTAATCTTATTGTTGAATATGTTAACACGTTAAAACGGGATGTAACAAATAAGGCAAAATACTTGTTTTGCAATGAAGTTTTAAAAATGACCTAAAAGGCATTATGTTGTGTAAATCACATTGTACACATCAATGTGTCTTAAAAGGCAAAATATTTCTGACACGCGGCATCTTGACACTATGCTCACAAAGATGTGTAAGAAAAGAAGGTTATATCATTACTTCAATCTAAAAATAAACTTCAAAACAATATCTACCCAGGGAATATACTAACATACCAATCTCGATTCGAAATAGATACACTGGTATTAGCTCCCTGCACCGATTTTTTTTTCTAATACATATGTAAACAAGCACTAGATTTATGGTAGTATTCTTTCTCTCGTTCTCTTTCTAATTCCTGCATTATCTGTCTCTGATCGAAATCCACAGGTGATGTTCAAGGCTACGGCGACAGGCGCGTCAAGCTGAGTTTCGTCATTCCACCTGAAATACAACGCGCTCCGTTGGTGCGGGGAAAACTCTGGCTCAGCGTGCTCAATACGTCTAGCGCCCCCAAGCGGTCGATCATCATCACACAGCGCTTTAGACGGAGATTTAACTACGTCGTCGGTGTTCACCGCCCGAAAGACGCCGGAGTGACGTGGGTCGGCGTTGACCTGTCATCCGCGTGGTCTGCGGACGAGCGCACCGTTCATTTTGACGTCATCACCGAAACCGCGCAACCAACCATTAATTCTACCGCGTCGCCGATACTTGAGGTGAACGTCATGACGCGCGTAGGCGGTGAAGCGCGTCGGCGCGTCAGGCGCGGTGTCAACTGCCAATCAAACAACCCACGGAACTGCTGCCTGCAGTCGTTCTCCTTCCAGAAGGAGGAGCTCCGCTGGGAGTGGATCGTCCATCCTGCTACTATCGAGGTCAACTACTGTCGAGGTTCGTGCGAGGCTGGCACGGACCACATCTACAACCACTCGTCCGTTATGTACACACGCAGCATGTCCGAGCCGAACCCGACGCTACGCGCCCAGATGATGCCGTGTTGCACGCCCAAGCGCCTGGGGACTGTCCAGCTCATCTACTACAGCGACTCGTCCGCCCTGGCTACAAAGGTCATTCCAAATCTCAGAGTTCTCGAGTGTGGGTGCGCGTGATTGAACTCTTAACAAATATCACAGTTTCAAACTGTACCTGATGTGGGATGGTGACATGGTTCTGATTTGCTCGTTCTTACTCATCTTAGATTACATTTTCTTCGCATTTTAATTATCTTGGTTTAGTTTTAATGCGTTCGAATTAAATATTCATATAGCTTCAATCCGTTATGTAACTAAGCGTTAACATTTTATTTTTGTCAACAATACTCAATGTTTTATTAACTCGGTGCCAAAATAACTGTGTTTATTTCCATACATTGTACGAGGAAAACAAATTTGCGTTTAATCGTTCGCAAAGTTGTGATCAAAAGCAACTCTAAGTTGCACCCCAGGTTATACTTTCAATAATTATTTCAATGTTTAATTATCATGGCTCTGTTTTTTATTTTGCTTGAACTCATAAACCGGAAAAGTGAAACGATCAGAATCTGTGCGCAGTGTCTTTATAAAAGATGTTCAGATTCGTAAATCAGATACGTGGTGCCGTCTTGTGAACACCCTGAGCACGGTGTAAAACACGCTCTGGCTCGACGTATAGCACACTCTGGATCAGTGTATAACACATTCTGGCTCAGTGTATAACACACTCTGGCTCAGTGTATAACACACTCTGGCTCAGTGTATAACACACTCTGAGCACGGTGCATAACACACTATGGCTCGGTGTATAGCACACTCTGGATCAGTGTATAACACATTCTGGCTCAGTGTATAACACATTCTGGCTCAGTGTATAACACACTCTGGCTCAGTGTATAACACACTCTGGCTCAGTGTATAACACGCTCTGGCTCAGTGTATAACACGCTCTGGCTCGGTGTATAGCACACTCTGGCTCAGTGAATAACACACTCTGGCTCAGTGTATAACACACTCTGGCTCAGTGTATAACACACTCTGGCTCAGTGTATAACACACTCTGGCTCAGTGTATAACATGCTCTAGCTCAGTGTATAACACACTCTGGCTCAGTGTATAACACACTCTGGCTCAGTGTATAACACACTCTGGCTCAGTGTATAACACGCTCTGGCTCGGTGTATAGCACACTCTGGCTCAGTGTATAACACACTCTGGCTCAGTGTATAACACACTCTGGCTCAGTGTATAACATGCTCTAGCTCAGTGTATAACACACTCTGGCTCATTGTATGACACACTCTGGCTCAGCGTATAACACACGCTGGCTCAGTGTATAACACGCTCTAGCTCAGTGTATAACACACTCTGGCTCAGTGTATAATGCAGCGCGCACAAATGAGCCTCGATCAAAATGGCGATCCACGGTGAAGCACCCCACGATTGACAATCTCTAATATTGTGTGTGAAAGTAATATTATCTTGTTTAAAATATCCTTAAAGGAGGTCTTATTACATTCAAAATGAATGTGTGTGTAGCCTACTTTCAATTATTGTTTGTGTTTATTTCATGAATACATTGTATTTATCCCAGGATGTAGGTATTTGTATGTTGCTAGTAATATTGTTGTTCGTTCAAGATTTGAAGATAAAATCGTGACGTTATATAATTGATTTTGTTATTATTTGACACAATTGACTGGCCTATTAGCAGGCGATTGTCATTACAGAATATATATTGCTTTTGTAGGTAGCCTATCATCACTTTCAGTAAAAAATTGTATGTTCTACATGAATACTACGTACATACATTATACAGCTATTTGGTAAAAGTTTAAACAAAGTCAAGATTGAAACTGGATTTAAATGAGAAATTTAACAGACCACTGGTTTGTTGTCTATCTTTAGAGCCCATTTCTGTCGTTCTCTGAATATATGGATTATAATTTGGTATCATGTTCAAATATTCTGGCGAGCGTATTTTGGAAGATATTACTTATTATATTTGATTTGCTGTTGCATTATCGAATTATTTTTTTGTAAACCTGCGAATGCGAAACATTACCTTTAATATCGCGTGATTAAATCAACCTCGCAGTGCGAGTACAGGTAAAGTCATCATCAGTCGTTAATAATAGAGAAATAAATGACATCACATTTATTTTTTGCACGCGATTCCCCCTCCCTAATTATGGCCGATATGTCACACTTGTATTACATGATTATGTGTGGCAAACCTTTGCCTGCGCCATTATGTTTGTCTTGCTCTCAAATTTGTAAACATTTCACAACTAAACGCAGTTTATTACACTGACATGCCAAAATAAATAAATAAATAAATAAAAATAAATAATAATAATAAATAATGATAATTATAATAATAATAATAAATAATAATAATAATAATAATAAAAATAATATTAATAATAATAATAATAATAATAATAATAATAATAATAATAATAACAGTAATAACATTATTAGTATTATTATCATTAATAATAATAACAATATAAATAAATTAGTGCGAACACACTATGCCACTGCTCCACCAGACCAATATAGCAGATAATTTCGAATTTTTAAAATTTGTTAAGATTTTGCTAGCTCCGCAAAAAAAAAACACCTCGTAAATTAAATATGAAACTTACCATCCCCTGCTATGCAAATCATTAGTATGATTAGCACAATGAGTTGCACTGTGTGTTTGCAATACCAGCAATTGTTGGATTATATGTTGTACGAAGTGGCATTATGTATATATAATATACGTGATTGCAAAATAAATTAGAAAATATTCATTTTGTGTGGAATAATGATATTATACTGTTTATACATAAGGATTTTTGACATCAATAGTTTGTGTTGCCTAAAGCTTTTTTACAAGGCTTCGCGCCTGCCTGGCAGGATCGAACGACTGGTAAAGACGACTATCACATGAGCATTGATAGCGGCTTCTCTCATACATGTCACACGAGCTGTTACAGTATTCCCCCATTCGTCTCGTATAATTTAGTTGCGAAGCCTTGTTCAAAATAATGTTAATGGTGTCCGTATTTATAATTTCAAGCATTCTCATATCTGATTTGAACGAACATTTGTATTAAATTATGAGGTATTGATCAACATTGAATACATGCAGGGGACTGTACTAAAGTTATGAAATCCCGCCCTTTTAGTTATATTGTTCAATGTAGCCAATGCAAACGTACGTGAGAATCAACTTGTGTGAATATGTTTAAGGGCCGGTCGTTGACGTAGTGATCCGTAGGGTGACTTATCGTGGGTTAGACGTGATGATGTAAGTAAGTTAAACTAGGTTAAACTACGTTGAATTACGGTAAGGTACGGTGATGAGCTACAGAAGGGTACGGATAAGTACGTTCAAGTACGATAAACTATGCTAGACTACGCTAATATGGGTGCAGCTTGCTCACGGACAGGTACGGAGTGGTACGTCTGACTACGCTTGAGTAAGGTAGACTACGGTAGCCACTACGCAAGACTACGCTAGACTACGCTATACTACGCTAGAGAACGTCACTACGGTATATTTAGCAACTCCGCACGGAGTATGCAGCCAGCCCGCGGTGTGGTACGGCCATTGTGCGCTTGTTTTTCAAACAGAGCAGTTTTGTGAAATTTGTCTTGCTGAAACATACCTAGACCAAGAGTGCTGATGCTGGTTTAATTTGTGCACGGTAAAGTACGCTAGAGTACGCTAGGGTACGTTTGAGTACGTAAAGAAGTACGTTAGACTACGTTAGACTTATGTTTAGTACGTTAGCATCACGGATGCCTTTAACGTACCACTCTTTTGAACATGTTCAAAAATTAAATCGAAGATCACGGCTCCCCCGAGTTAATACCAAGTTAGCATCACGGACAACTACAGTACGGTACAGATGCCGGTACGTTCAACTACGTTCAATTACGTTAGCCTCCACTACGTTTAACTACGTCCACTACCGTAAATGTGGCCGGCCCTTTAACGGCGTCGGGTGAATGTTTTTTGTTGTTATTACGATCGCATTCAGTCCAGCGCCCTCAGTTTCATCAGTTCCTATAGCATACGCAGTCTCGCGGATATTCTTTGGCATATACAGCATGTACAGGGTGGCCCAAATAAAACGGAACGTCATAGTAATAATAATAATATATAATTGTCCATTTTTATAAAGCGCTTTATCTCCGAAGTCTCGTTTTAGCCGAGCTGCCAAGATGGGGCGCTCAAGCAATACAAGGAATAGGGACAAGACGACTGGTTCCAGTCGGTTAAGATTAAAATGATACCAGGATTCGAAAGATCAACAAAACTTCGGCCTGTTATTTCGTGTGAAGTTTGCTTGGGCTACCGTGTATGATAACATCAAACAAGTAAACAGTTAGAATACAAAGTTGTGCATGTCTTTCTCTGTTACTATTACCCATGGTCTTATTTGTGCGCTGAGCAAATGTATAAAGGTGTTGAATAGCTCTAATTCCGTTGAGAACATACATTTTCATTAATGCATCTTGCCTATATCTAGTTTCATTTAAATAGCGTATTATGTTCATTTAAAGCTAAAAACTATTTGGTTGTAAATTTATGTCATATAACGTTAATGTATTCCACGTTGTTGTTGTTGTTGATGTTTATATTTTCATTGTAATGAATTAACAGCGTGTTGAAATGTGATTGTAAGGTGAAGCATAATTTGCAATAAAATAATATTCTAACAATGCAATCACAAGCGTAACACTGTCTCATTTTGTTATGCCTAAAGTGTAATTTTGTTGCATTTTAATTGAGTATTTATGATGTGAGACGTGACGTGTTAATTATTATGATGCAAATGTAAATATCATTTGCGAATATTGTTTTCATAACGAATTCACTTTAAAGGGTTGGTTCACTTTTTTGTTTAGGGGGTGCTTCAATAAATAATTGTGTTGTGTGGCGAACAACTAAGTGTCAAATTCGAAAAGGCACACCACTTAAAAGACAATATCATTTTTGTTTGATCAAAATCGGTTCCTAAACAGCTGAAATATCTAATGAATATATCTGATTGGAATCAATGTTGGGGCCCAACATTTATTCAATAAATTAAGAAAATTTTGATAAATTCTTCACATTTTTGAAATATACCAGAGTGGATTTAAAATTGTTTTGATGATCTCTCTATTGAATAATCATTTTAACCAAACATAACATGATAATACAGGCCACCCCCCCCCCCCCCCACCTCATCCCCCCCCCCCCCATCCCCCCGTGATCGACGCCCCTGATCAACAACGTTATCCACCACTACGTTCAACTACGATGACCGGCCCTTAACCTGCCAATATAACGTTATGAGTAGACAAGGGCCCCGTACGCGTTGCAGAAAGAGTTGCAATCGATTATAAATTGGCAATTAATTCCAAGTCAAATCATGCGACTAAATGCGCAAATCTGATTGGTTCAAATGTTCATATTTTCTGACTTGCAATCAATTGCAACTATAAAATCGATCGCAGCTTTTTCTGCAACGGGGCCCAAATCTTTGAGTATTTGCTTGTTTGTAAGTTCGCCAATATTGTAAATTTCATGAATGCCCGACTGTTTTACTAAACTCGAAAGAGGGCGTAGCCACAATTATCCGCAGAGTACAGGCTTACCAGATTTACCATGTTGCCGGTCAGGGGCGTAGCTACGGGGGGGGGGGGGGGGGGGCCTGGGGGCACGTGCCCCCCCCCCCCCCCCCCCACATTTTCTGTTCCCCCCCCCCCCACATTTTCTGTTCCCCCCCCCCCCCCCCACACTGAAAATTCATGCTTGATAAAAAAAAAAATGAATTAAAAACAATGCCGTTAGAACAGTATATACAAAGAAAGAGGTTCGAACCACATCTCTGGTTCAAAGATGCGCCATCATGATCTAGATTACTAGTAGATACCGATCCGGCCCTTGGTCGCTTCGCTCCCTCGGGACTCATTCTTGGCTGTAGGCTACGGTTGTTGGATCATACATAATGTGGCATATATGGTTTATGTTGGAACTGTGCGTATGACACTAAAATACAATATTTGTGTGTGTGTTGGGGTGCATCTTACGCCCGAATTTCCTATCTAGGTATGCACCAGATTGCACAATTTCAAGTCCATAAATGGAAAATCTTCCTTACCTTCCAAACCCTCCCTCTCCCTCTCTGCCCCAGCCCTCGGTCGCTTCGCTCCCTCGGGACTCATTCTTGGCTGTATGTTGTTGGATAATACATAATGTTGCATATGGTTTATGTTGGAACAATAATATTTGTAGCCTATGTGTGTGTTGGGGTGCATATTTATTAGTGTGTCAATTATTTGTTTTCTTCGTGAAAAATATATTAAAACTTTCTGGTCGATGAAATCATAACACGCTTTCCCAGATACAGTCAATCTTAAGCCCGAATTTCCTATCTACATATGCACCAGATTGCACAATTTGAAGTCCAAAAATGCAAAAGCTCCCTACCGTGGGAGGGGGGACACTCCCCTCCCACACCCTCCCCCCGCTCAGTCGCTTCGCTCCCTCGCAATGTCTCACTCTCACCTCTGGCTCAAAGTTGACAACCCTGTAATGTGTGTCATTTGTTCAGTGTATTGATTTTTCTTCAATTTACATGAATCATAACAAATTACACAGAGGCGAATACTTGACTATTATGTTGCCTCTATTTCAACTACATGTACCTCCAACAGTTAAAAAGTAAAATTATATATTGTGCCCCCCCCCCCCACAAAAATGTAACCCCCCCCCCCCCCCCCCCCCCCCCCGCTGAAAAAATCCTAGCTACGCCACTGTTGCCAGTGTAAGATCCCTAGCGATCAGTGGAGGGGGCGGGCGGATGAAACTCAATATTAATCATGAATTCAACATTCGAATAATTATTTTTTGTCTGTCATTTGCTGGTGGAAAGAATTTATCAAATTGTATTGCTTTACTACTTCCTCACTCCATGCCCACCCCAGCCCCCCCCCCCCCCCCCCCACCCCAGCCCCCTCCTTCATAATATTAATAGTTGTATATTAATGCATTTTACCCGTTCCTTTTGAGATTCTAAAATACCCAGAAACTGTACATAGATTACAAGGTTCCCGTAAGCAAAGCATGCTTGCAAAATTGTGTTTCTCTCATCATTTGCAACAAATAATAATAAATCGATTTCTAAGCTATAAATCATTTTCTGACTGAGGAATATGAGAATGTCCAGACGGCCTGTTTATCCGTCAAACACGTCCTTTTGTTTTGAGTTATAACATCCCCTAAAGTTCCCGTGCTGATACATTTCATCACGTCCACAATCCGTTCCATGGGCAGGGGCGGATCTAGCTTTTTGCTAAAGGGGGGGGGGGGGGGGGGGGTTGGATCTAGCTTTTTGCTAAAGGGGTGGGGGTTTGACCCAATGACGATGCGGATACTGTGTGGGTCTGGACCCCCCCCCACCCCCCGTAGATCCGCCACTGATGGGCGTAGGGGGACGTACTTCTCAGGGGGGGGGGGGGGGGGGGGCGGGCTGAGGTCTTTTGCCCGAATTTTCGAACTTTGACCTGACATGCAACACAACACACAAAAATAAGGTTCTCGCCTCTTTGTTACCCGAAAATGACATGTTTTCAAATGTTTAATTTTGCCAGAATATGAGATGGTTTTGCTCGAAAATAACATGATACTGCCCTAAATGTAACACGATTTTGCCCGAATATGATATGGTTTTGCCCATGACATGACATTATTTTCCCCCGAATATATGACACGGATTTGCCCGAATAAGACATGATTTTGACCGAATATGACATGATTTGCCCGAATTTCAGGTGCGTTTTGCCTGAATATGGTCGTTTATCAAAACTCCCCCCTCCCCCCAGCCCCCGCCTTCTACGCCTATGATCCGTTCCCCCTGCATGTTGTCGCGGGAACACTCATATATACAAATCATAATGATAACAATCATTCTTCCAGATCCGCTGACAATTGAAGTCACCATTCGACCTCCTTCATTGTTGTATTCATTACAACAATAAGCTGCGTGCGCCAGCGGTGTGAGCGCAAAAAAATGAGTATGTCCGCCGGATACGCCGACGGTGTACGGCGCGCACCATTCCGTTTCTTATTATACCAGGCGTGAAACTATGAGTATGCTATACAAGTTTTAGTCCCTAGAGCACTAATTGACATTTAAATGGATATTCATTTTAAGCGTCGTGAAAGTAAAAAAAACACAATATAACGACTGCATGAGATGGAGATCGAGGGCGTTGGCGTTGGCGCATACGATGATTGATGCCAATGGAGTAAAGGAACGAAGTAAGTGGGTTTCTGAGGCGCATGTTGCCCCTAGCAACTGGCTCTCCATCACCTGCCCGTCTCTTGATTTAGAGTTATTGGTTTAGAACTGAAGAAAAACCAAAATTATGGGAATATCTTTAATAATTATTTTTAATTCAGGCTTCACAAAATTGCAGAAGGAGAAGAGAGAGAAAACGTAGAAAAGGTGAAAAGGACTAGAAGAAACGGATGGACAATAAGACGGAGAAGGAAGAAGAAAGAGAAGAAGAAGAAGAAGAAGAAGAAGAAGAAGAAGAAGAAGAAGAAGAAGAAGAAGAAGAAGAAGAAGAAGAAGAAGAAGAATAACCACAACAACAACAACATTAACAAGAATGAGAAAACAAGAAAAATAGCAAACATTACAACAACAAAATATAAACAATCATCTAAACTTGTTTGACACGTTTGCTAAGACAGCAATAAGTATTTGATTAAACAAACCTATTTGCCTAATACAATTTGACATTACTTTCGAAATTTTACGGCCCGTTTAGACCGATAAAATATGGATAGATGTATGATAAAGTATAAACTCATTTTTCATCAATATGTTTATCTGCTTATCATCATTATTAGTAAGTGATTTATAATATTGATGCAATAATCTGATTTAAGCAACATTACTCTTCCCTCTAAGGTATATACCCATTCAAGTTCGGCACCTCTGTCCCCATATGCCCAATCTTTTACATTCCACTCGTAAATATGAGTTGAAAAACAACATTAAAACCACGTGTACCAAACACAGCAGACACAAAGATTGTGCGCTGCAGCTGAAAACAGTTGTTCCACTTTGGTAACAAACAACGTTGAGTTATAACTTAACCCTCGTTTAAAGGGATAGTACGCGTTTTTGCTCAAATTGAATGTTAATACCCAAAACTTGCCATATCATTACAAACTATAATTTCACAATGCCCGAAAGGTAGAACAAATTACAAACGGCTAAGTTAAAATTATGTTACGTTCACAAAGCAGTCTTTGAAACACAAGACGGCGCCCTCTTGAAACCATTTTTTATTTTTTTTAAATGTGAATGTGATGTTTTGTTCAAATGATAATTCAATAGATAGATCATTAACAACTATTTACAAACCTATTCAGTCATGTTAGTATATTTTCGAAAAAATGTAGGCGTTATATAATTTTTTCATAAATTGTTGAATAAATGTGGGTCCCACATTTATTCCGATTGGATTCAATTATTGATATTTCAGCTCTTTCTGAACCGATTTTGATCAAATAAAGTGTTGCTAAATCTTTAAAATCACGTGCTCTTCTAGATATTACATTTAGTTTTCCATTGCCTCACAAATGAACTATTGCCTGAAGCGCCCTATAAACCAAAACTGTACTATCCCTTTAATAGCCCTGTTGGCATGGAGCTTATCCAAAATAGATTTATGACACCAGTTATGAATCGTGTTTATCTGATTATTGACCAAAATTAATTCGGTAGTTATCATTATTATTTAATTCAACGTAGCATGTCCTTGATTTGGTAGTTGTTGTAAACAGCCAGTTGGTTCCAAAGGGACCAATATGCGAACCTTTGTTAAAGGGATGGTTTTGGTTTAAATGACGCTTCATGAAATAATGATTTCGTGAGGTAATGCAAAACTAGGTGTGATATACTGGGAAGAGCACATTATGTGTTTTTTCGAGAGCGCCTTCTGGTGTTTAACGGCTGTTTTTTATGATAACAGGCTTCTTACTTAGCCGTTTGTAAGTTTTTCTACGTTTCGAGCATGGTGGTGTTATATATAATTAATAGTTTGTAATGATAAGGTGCAAGTTTTGGTTACTAAAATTCAGTTTGACCAGAACTGTCCTATTCCAATAAGACTGTAATATATTTTCTGCATTAGCGAAGCAAGAGTGATGCAACAATTTGACAAAAATAAAGGACATACTGTTAATAACAAACTAAGGTAAAAAAAAATCAACAACAATATTTCTATTACCAGTGGCGTAGCGTGCTCGGAGGGGGATGGGGGCACAACTAATGTTTTTCTTTATTTCTTCAAAAAATTTACCCCCTTTGTTTTATATTGTTTTGTCAAATTATAGGAAGGGGGCACTGCCCCCCCCCCCCCACGCCCAGTAGCTACGCCGCTGTTTCCAATTATTGTCGCTCCCTAAATCAGTATCCAAATTACGTCACGGCTTCTAACCAATGCAAGACTGAACAGATGGCACGATGTTATTTATTCATTTATCTGTTCAATTATTTGTCTATTTGTAGCTTTTTATGGAGGCAAGAGGTGGTTGCAAAACAATTTAGAACGGTTTAAAGGGATTGTACAGTGTTGGTCAAACTAAATGTTAGCAATCCGTGCTAAGTCTATGTTGGATGACACGGCTAAGAATTATACACAGGATGTTTAAGTTGCTAACTAAGGTTATAATTACTAGAGGGTACATAAGGCTTACCTAGTTGACCCTAGTTGGGGACTAGGACAATTATTTGTTGCTCAATAAACTGCAAATTTAAAATACACTTAGCAAGGAACTAAGCTAGCGGGGTTTCATGAATATGGGGCCTGAACTTGTACCATATCATTACAAACTACATGTATTGGTTATATAATTCCTCCATGCCCGAAATGTAGAAAGACTTAAAAACTGCTAACTTAAAATGCTGTTATTTAAAGACGCTTTCTAAAACATATTGGTTTCAACCATTGTTTGTAAATTGGTTTGATTGTCAAAATAATGATTCAGTTGAGAGATCATTAACACCTATTTAAGAATCCCTTCGGTATGTGTAGGCTTTATTATAGATCTTGTCTTAAATTGGTGAATAATTGTGGGTCCCACATTAATATCCAATCGGATATGATTATTGATATTTCACCTCTTTATGAACCAATTTTGATCAAATAAAGTTTGTTTTATCATTAAAATCACATGCTCTTCCATACAATAGACTTAGTTTCGATTACCTTACAAATTAATTTTGTAGCGCCATCTGAACCAAAACTGTACTATCCCTAGGTCTCAACTGAAACGTCATCGCTCCCAAAAGCAATCATGTTTGTAATGTACATCCTACCACACAGTGTGTTGTATGCCCCATCTATACACACACACGCACACGCACACATGATACACATGTACCCACGAATACCAACACTGACATACACACATTTACACACGAATACCAACACTCACATACACACACGTACATATTTACACACACACACACACACACACACACGTACAAACATTTATATATACACACACATACAAGAATCGTAACAAGTTGCTCTAGTTTTTATTAATTGTATTTAATATAATTATTCTTGAATGCCTTCATATATGTGTCCACAGAATGAAAACGTGGGGGTCTTCAAAAGGCTGGGTAGGCCATTAATTTGTAGCCTTGGAATAACACATAATTCAAAGGCAAATGTGCACCTATCTGTGTCTTTCAAGGAAACTTGTACCAACAAGAATAAATCTCCTATAGATGATATCAAATATTAATATTTTTAAAACAAAATTTGATGTCCCGTGTTATTTTCCGTCAATTTTACAAAGCAAATAACGACTTGCCATCATTTTAAGTCTAACGAAAGTTTTAACGAAAGTTTTAAACATCCCCGGAACGAGAACTACTGTACCTTAATCTGTCGTTCTGTCACCAAGGCAGACAAACATCCCCGGAACGAGAACTACCTTAATATGTCGTTCTGTCACCAACGCAGACAAATTCCTTTGCCCCCAAAACAGAACAAACTACATTTTATTATTTTGTCAAAACCAGATGAGAAGAACGAAAATGTAATCAAATTACAACAAACGTAAACAAATTGACATAGCACATAATATGACAATGACATTGTGTTGATGTCTATTCTGGATATGTTTATATTGTCATCACACTGTACATTGTCTAGATATACGAATACATGTTTGGAAAGACTGTGCGAAATGGTCGTTTGCTTTATTGGTGGAAAGTGGCCATGATCCCCCGCCTTTCCCAAAATAACTTTCTTTTAACAAAATATCAATGAAAATTATGCTTTTATATTTGTTTTACTTTTAACTGATTTAAATACTTATTGTTAATGGGTTTTTTCAGAATGTTTCAATTTTTCAATTTGTTTGCATCGATGTTTGTACTAAGGAAATTAAAGGGTCACTAGGAATGAAGACATTTTGAGTCTGCACTGTTTGGGATATGTTTGGTATATCAGGTTTATATACATTTAGTCATTAGAATGGACGTAACCTTGAAATAACATTTACACAAATAATAGCCATTTGGAAATGTGCATGTCATTTGCATTTAGTGTTTACAACGTTTCAAGATTTCATTATACAGTATGTTTTCCCCCACCGGTTATTAACTTTCTTGCAATCTCAGTTACATTATGCTAACAAGTAATAACCTAATTTATTCAGAATTTGTTTCAATTTCATACCTACCACTGGCAATATGGCCCAATGCGCTTGTGCGAACAATTCGTTCGGTATAATGACTAGCATGGTTAGTCTTGGTTGTTTGCAAAAATATTGCCCATGGAGTTTCAAAAACTGAGCAGGCATAGTTCAACTTTCGAGCACATCAAAAGCAGACGACATCAATTATACACCATAACATGTTAGACGGCCTGACATCCCGGAATAGTCTTCGCTGTTAGTCGTTACATTCATTCTTTGAATAAAATGAAAGTCACATTCCCAAGCTCACGCACACAATATAGAAATTGCGTCCTAATCAGATTTTAAAAAAAATGGTCGTTTGGAGCTATAAAGTAAAAGTCCCAAAACATAAGTTCAACCCAACTTGTAGTAACACAATTCTAAGAATATATAATCAAATATAAGTCACTCTCTCTTTTGGTATACGTTACACACTGGTTATACACATTAAAACACACATTCTTAAAGCAACAGTAGTATCACGAATAACATATCAAACACAATAAGATATGTAGCTAATGCCCAACCATTTAATTCAGTTAATTCAAGAACACATTTGGCACAATAACAGCATAATTTGCTATTTTTACTTTATTTATTAAAAAAATGTTTTTGGTGTCATATCATTTTCTAGCCTATACAATTAACTAAGGGGATTACATCAAAATAGCATAGTAGTAAAAGTAGTAATATAAGTAGAAGTAGAAGTATAAGTAGTAGTAGTAGTAGTAGTAGAAGTAGAAGTAGAAGTAGAAGTAGTAGTAGTAGTAGTAGTAGTAGTAGTAGTAGTAGTAGTAGTAGTAGAAGTAGTAGTAGTAGTAGTAGTAGAAGTAGTAGTAGTAGTAGTAGTAGTAGTAGTAGTAGTAGAAGTAGTAGTAGTAGTAGAAGTAGTAGTTGTAGTAGTAGTAGTAGTAGTAGTAGTAGTAGTAAGTAGTAGTAGTAATAGTAGTAGTAGTAGTAGTAGTAGTAGTAGTAGTAGTAGTAGTAGTAGTAGTAGTAGTACTACTAGTAGTAGTAGTAGTCATGGTAGTTGTTGTTGTCGTCGTCGTTGTTGTTGGTGTGTTGTTGTTATTGTCGTTGTTGCTTATGTTGTTGTTTTTATTATTGTATTATTATAGTAGCAGTGATATTTATGGTAGTGGGTGGGCCTAGTAGAAGTAGCAGTAGTTGGTAGTAGTTTATTTATATTAATGTTAGATTAAAGTGATCCATTAACTTTGTAAAATATAACCAAATCATTTCGAGCTTTCACAATTTTCTTGTACATTGATGTATAGCTTATGGTAACAGAAGAATTAAATGGGTTTAAATTTATAGTCAAATGTCACCCTTATTATTGAGATATTGAAGACTTAATTTGAAAGCGTCTATACACGCGGCTTTCGACGGTAGCCAGTAGTATCCGACTACGGATACGCAATCATCCATTAGTACCCGAATTCGGACTCTGCACGCGAACGATTTTACTAGGAAAACATTATTCTCAAATATCATCTTTTGGGGAAAATTCAAAGTTAATGGATCACTTTAAAGAAAAGTAGACATCGCAGTAATGAGAGTAATAATGAGAATGTTGCTGACGATATGCGATCATGTTATTGTTTCAGTGGGTGTTTCACAAAGATTCTAAGTTGAGCTTAACTCTAAGTTGGACCTAACTATTATGGAAAGCCATGTGTAGCCTTAGAATACAATATATTCAAAAGCAAAACACAAGAATTTTAGACTTTTCATAAATGTTGCATCAAGAACATGAAATATCCTTAATAACAGAAAATATTAATGATTTGAATGAACATTTTATGCCTTTGAAAAAGGACTTTTAAAATAATTTTTCAAAGAAACTAATGGCTTTCCATACTTTTTAAGTCCAACTTAGAGTTAAGTTCAACTTACGATCGTTGTGAAACACCCCCAGGACTATAACAGCACAAACAAACCAAAATCCATAACAAACATGTCATAACAAAGTCATATGCTGAATGTCATTTCAGAAACATGTTCAGTGATATAGCACTATTGAAATGTAATCAACCTACTTAATGATATACTAACAGTAAATTACATAAAAACAAAAATACACTGTATAGCCTGTGGAAATGCAATTGAAAGATGTCACAAATACTAATACATGTAATTTCCATTAATATAGCGCATAATTGACAAACACCTAAAAGCATCTTGTAGTATATTCCTATCACAGTCCTCATCATCCCATGCACGGCAATGACGTGCACGCTCTACTCCATTGGGAGTATTTCATCCTGGCAGCCATACGTGCCCACATAGTGGTCTATGATTGCATTTGCACTCCAATCCTTCCAAGACACCATTTGTACAATGCAGCGAATGGGGTTAAGAGCCCACAGCTGAATGACACTTACGGCGCGGTTGGGCTTCGAACTCACGACCTCCGCACTGAAAGGCCAATTATCATACCACCATAGGCTCAAGGCATATCCGTGTTTCTCTTTGTAAGCGAACACAAACCAATGCAAGTCAACACAAATAATTTATAGGGAAAAAGTTATTCTTTCACCAATCATATTGGCTTGACGGCAGATTAACAACTTTAAAAGCATGTGAAAACGGTTAGTCGTGAATTAGTCAAAATAAATAAAAGGCTTTAAGCTCATAAATACTAAAAATAGAATATGTTTTCAGTTAGTGTGAAATATAATTATAGTCCTATAAAAAATCCCATAAACTTTTAATCTTGATTTGTTTTGTTTATGGAGGGGCAAGGTCACAATAATATTGAGAGAGAGAAACGATAATCAATGACATTTTGAAAAGCGGATTCAATGACTGAAAAGATTGTAATCAATGACATTTTGAAAAGCGGATTCAAGGACTGTATAGATTATTATCATGTTTCCCATCACACCCATTAGAATTCCGCTGAAATCTTCCCCACTTAAAGGGAAACACGAGTAATGGTTATTTTTCAATTAAATAACCATATTTCTCACCAATTATATGTTTGTCTTTTCCTCTTGGGGCATGAACAGTATGCATATTATGAGCTTAATCAAATGTGTAGATATCCCGTATGTGTTGATGCCTCTGCGATCCCTGCATGGTGGCAGGAAGCAGTTGACGTCGCAGTTATTCTAATTACAACAGCTGTTTCCTGCTTTATGGACCCGTTGTTCTAGTAACCGACTTCTCCTGACCAACATTTAAAAGAAAACTCATATTAAATAGGATTTTCAGTTTCATTTTTCTTTAAAAAGGAAGAGAGAAACGAGGTTTATTTTACCGCTTTCGGCATTTGTGAGCAGTTGGGAGTCATCTGACAGACGAGTTCTTTTCGTGAGCAGATTGCCTGCTTTTGGGTCTTAGAAAGCAATTAGGTAACCATTATTTTACCCATTTTGATAACAGACACAATTATACGACACAAGTCATTCAAATGCAAAAATATTTACACATTTTTACTCCACACATAATTATTATGTGTTTTTGTCAGGGGTGTCGATCCGTTTTTGAGATTGGGGGGGCGAAATTTGGAAAATTTTCCAGAGTGACCACTGAGAGAGCTAAAAGCCCCACATTGGCATGCCCGGAAGTTTTATTATGCGCTCATTGAAAGTGTCTTGATGGCTCGAAGACCTGACTTTGGGGGGCACCCACATTTGGGGACAATAATGGGGGTCCAGGGGGCGGAGCCCCCGGAAGCTTTTAGATTTCAGACATTTGCTCCTAGCATGGGTGTTAAAATTGTATAAAATAGTGAACCTACTCATAACGTATTTTTAAAGGGCATAGCGAGGAAAAGACTGAGCCTTGCATGAGATGGATCCACGTGATCATGTATACTATAGAGCCATCGATATAGTCTAGGGCATTGGGCTCCCATGAAACTAAGCAAGGGCGTCAACAATTTCTCAAAAGTGTAGGGGAGACATTGCGAGGAAGCGAAGCGACCGAGCGGGGGAGGGTGTGGGAGGGGGTGTCCCCCTCCACAGTAGGGAGCTTTTGTATTTTTGGGCGTGAAATTGTGCGATTTGGTGCACACCTGAGACAGAAATTTCACGTAATATGAAGTATATAGGTATGGAACCAAACATATATAATGACAAAGGGAGGGGTACAATCTGCTCCTTTTTCAAATGTGGGGGGACATGATATTCCAATTTGATTTGCGTTCAGCGCATATGTACCGAGATTATTTTATTTTCTGTGACGGTGTGCTATCTATAGATGAGGGTTTAATAAACTTCGTTTGAGGTGTGCGTTTGAGAAATTACGCTGCCAATACACTTCAAAAGGTGAGTTCCCGCAACCAAAATGAAACTTGCAATATGAGAAACTGTATGCGCGCGAAGCGCGCGGCAAAAAAAGAGATTTACAGTCCTTTTCAAACTAAAAAACGGCTATTTTGAAGATTAATTATTGATAAATGTGTCTTTCCCCTCTTTGGCATTATATCACTCGATTTTTTTCTTCCTCATTTTCGGAATTATTGGGGGGGCGAAATGATATGTTCGCCCCCCCAATATTTTCATTGGGGGGCGACCGCCCCCCCTGCCCCCCCAGGATCGACACCCCTGGTTTTTGTAAATTCTCTTAGTGTCGAGGGTTCAAATATCCATATAAAAAACCATGGAAGATATGCATGGTGTCCTGGGTCCTGGTATGCGACCATCAATAGTTGATGAGAGCGCTGAATAGTTGATGGGAGGCCCTCGCGAGGACCTACAACCATAGGCGTACCGAGGAAGGGGGGTCTTTGGGGTGTTCAAACACCCCCCCCCCCCCCCCCTTTAGCGAAAAAATGACTAATTTAGGTATTAAAACACACCCCATCTACGCCACTGAATGAAGCTAAAACACCCCCTTGGAAATATCCTGAGTACGACTATGCCTACAACTGTGCAATTAATCCGGGATCAGACCTGTGTGCTTATGTTCATATTAAAATCCGAACTAATTAATAGTGACCTTCAGCAAACTAGAGCAGTGAACAATACCTCATCGATCTAACACATGTGTAATTAATCTTCCCATGTTATTAGGTCGATGGTTAGGACAATTATTATTTTAACCAGCACATGCATGTAAAACCGCACAAATGACAATGGAAAACACGTTGACTAAAAACTAACACGGTTTTCGCTGTACAATGTATAACTATTGTATTATAATAATCATAATGACAGCAAGTAGTAACCAAGCACCGTGTGAAAGCTTGATAGAGAAATATGCACACTTCCTGACAACAGACAATTGACGAGCAGCACACCTTTGAGTAAGCGTGGGCGTACTGATTGGGCATTTGGGGGTACACAAATTATTGGGGGCACACCTTATGTTTTCGTTAATTTATTGTAAAACAAATTTCCTCTTATGTTTTTTGCTATTGTTAATCATTGGGGGAACGTGCCCCCTCCCCCCGTAGCTACGCCACTGGCTGTTTTTAAACGGAAGGCATTATAATCAGCATAATTTAGACGCAAGGGGTGAGGACTCGGGGTCTGGGGCAGCATTGATACCCCCCCCCCCCCTCCCCCCCCCCCCCCCCCCACCCCCACACACACCCGCCCAAGGAATGTTCATTCACTAAACGGGCAACCATCACTTCATATATCGACAGCGAGGTGGTCTCTTGTCATGACTGTGGTGTCTTTTCAACTTTTCGTTAACTCGTAGTAACCTACATGGTTGTTAAGATGCCGTGAGGCGAAAACCAGGAACCGTCAAATACTACGGCAGACGACATACATCCCCCATATGAAAACTGGCCGTGTATGCCTATGTGGTAATCAATGCGCAAACAAGGGCACTCCCTTGAACCAACGAACGTTCCCAACCTGGACGCTCGATCTGCTCTGGTTGATCTATCACACTCACGTCCTGCCCGGAACCCAGTCCATTGTTCCAGTAGTTCAAGAACCTTTCCACTTTTCCCTTGGAGATACATGTATCAGCCATACTTCGTATCCATTCACTCTTAACCCACTCCCTTCGTGATTCTGAACTCCCCATAGACTTTGTACAGAGCAAACTAGGTTCCCGTAAGCATAGTCATGGTCGTGATGGTAGGCAATGCCTTAACAATGCGCATGTCAGGCGAAAGATAACACCACATTGCTGTACCTTGGTTGCACGTGTACGACATGTTAAACATTAAAGACTGCCATGTGTAGCAATGCTACACCGCGGTTTGCCATTTATAACTATGCTAGCTTGTGCGTAAAACATAACACTGAAACAGTGTGTATTTGGCACCATGCACAAGGTGTTCTAAAGATGGCACTGTACGTCTGATTTACGCATCCGAACAACCTTTGAAGCCCTGTTTTCCGCATGATCTTTAAAGGGACAAACATACAGAGGGCCAGGGACACTCCAACATATCAAGGTTTTGATAGGCAAGGTAACAAAGGGGGATAAAGCAAGACACTCAATCTGTCCAGGAGTTATTCTTAATCCTGCATGTTCTCATGAACACCCACAGCTTAATATAGACATGTTTGGGAGATCTGCGGTTAAGAACTTGTCTTGATCGTCCATGTAGATCATAGAGACTGGGCCGGATGTCCTGGGTGAGCAGCAAGGTCTCGGGATGTTAACACCCGGAGTGCTGGATCTGTAGGTCTGTATGATGCTGGTGTGTGTCAGCGACGGGCTGTTGAAGTCCTGGCATGACCCCCGGCAGTAGTTGGCATCAAAGCCCCGCGGCGAGATGATCCAGTCCCACCCGATGTCGACGAAGCGCAGCCGGAAGTGCTGTCGACAACATCCCGTCGTGTTCTCATCGCAGTTGACGTTGCGACGCTTTCGCGTCCGCTGTTCGTCCGTGACGCGAATGACGATGAAAGGTCTGAAGCGGGATTGCACTGCGAATGGCATGATAGAGTTCGACTCGCACGTAGGGCACTCCACCTTAACGACTTGGTCGTGATACGAGTGAGAGCGCCATCTACGGACGGTATGTTTAATGTCTATGGACACCCAGCCAGCTGTCTGTGAGGCTGGGACTGTATGTGTTGCTATGTGTCTGCTAGTCCTTTCCCCGTGCCTCTTTTGCTGGGTCAATATTAGAGTGTGATTTCTCGTTGTGGGTTCTTCTCCATTCCAGTATAGCCATAGTTCAGCCATCGTGACCTTTGACCTCACAACTGAAGATATGTTGAACTCGAAGCAAGATGATGAAAGCAAAGTATCGGAACACGGTGGTAATTCTGCAAAACAATTAAGATAAATAAATAAACTTGTTATGAAACGAATATTTGTTCAAACCGAGTGAAAATCATATTCAATGATGATTTTCGTAATTACAATCATTTTCATTAAAAACATCAACCACAGAGTGCATTACTAATATGAAAATGGTATACCTTGTTGTCAAACACAGGCTGGCAAAGGGTTGATAAAGCTTATATTATATCGGATGCGTTCATTGGGTGATGTGTGAAATTTACATGATAATGGACACGAATATGGCTAAGTAATGAGAGAAATTGCAAAGTATCAGTACAGTTTTGGTAAGGCTGAACTTTAGTACCATAACCAAACCTGGGCAGTAACATTATAAACTAATAGTTATAACTCCACCATGCTCGAAAGGTATACAAAATTACAAACGACTAAGTAAAAAGCCCGTTATCATTACAAAAAGAGCCATTAAAACACAAGAGGGCGCTTTCTGAAAAGGCATTGGTTTCAACCATTTTTCATACAAAATTATGCATGTAATGTTTTATTGAAATAATGATTGAATAGAGAGATCATCAACAACTATTTAAAAAACGCTTTTGAAAATTTTTTAAAAAGTGCAAGGATTTTTTTTTATTTAAAAAAAAAATCATCTAATTATTTGGGGCCCAAATAATTATAAGATCAGATTTATGTATTGATATTTCAGCCGTTTCTGCGTCGATTTGGACCAAATAAAGTTTGTTCTGCCATTAAAATTGCTAATTCTCTCAAATTCGACACTCAGTTTTTCATTACCTCACAAACAAATTGTGATGTGCAGCGCCCTCTCTACCAAAACTAAACTACCCCTTTAACTCAGGTTTGAACACAATTGTAATAATCCTCATTATATGTTTCAAATTAAATAATCAGTATCTCAATAAAGAAGTTGAGATTGAAGAACCAAAGCTGGTTTTACACTTGTAGTGAGGAGAAAATAGTAAATAATGGAAGATCTACTGAAGTTACAAGATTCATGAGATTGGATGACAAAGTAACTAAATTCATTTAAAATGTTACACTACATGCCAATCGGAAACACACTGTGATATAATGGTTCAAATTTGCATCCTAAAGGGTGCAAAATTCTGCCACAATGGCAGCACCTTTAAGGGTGCAATTTTGCACCCCAAAGTTTGGTCTGCACCCTATGGGGTGCACTCCCTTAGGGTGCAAATACCCCAACTTGGTGTGCAGAACTGCTGCTATTGTAGCAGCGTTTTGCACTCTAAGTATACCCTTATTTCTTAGTGTGAACAGTGGTTGTCAATTAAACGAGGCGGACCAAATTGACTGTCATTATAAATTAACATATTAGCTATGCTATTGCAATGTATTATACGATTGCGTAATAAGCCATTAGTTTTATTAGAATGGGATTTGTAGGATTCATATCTGTTATATTACGAGTTGAGTTCAATGTATTTTGTAGCCCAGTTCGAGTTACTAGTCCATTAAATGAATTATCCTGCCCTAAATACACATTTTGATACCATTTATATCTTGTCTCAGACCTATCCGTCATTCGTAGCAATTCGTAGATTACTGTAATGAATTCACCTACATAGATAATACCACTGACAATGGTTGAGGATGACACACAGTACAGAGTCCAGCATGAACTCATTGTTTTCTGTCATCAATCTTGTCAGCAGTGGCCCTATATTTGCACGAAATCCGTTCAGCTCGCAGATAACAGGCGGTTTCCATTGTAGGTATTGACTACATAATCAGTCTTTGATGAGGGTTATCACTCCTTGACGGGTGTACAACACCTGTATTACAATCAGGGAGTTTGATTGATGTGCTCGCTCGAAAAACTGCGAGAAAATAATGATTTATTTGCAACAAACTGTCGACCTATGTCTTTCTATACGTGTGAGCTCTGACCCTGTATTGTTCCTACTCTTTTATATCATCTTGTACATTACGATTACAAAGTGACACATTTTGATTTTGAGGGGGAAGATATTACAGTACTGTGCAGGTACAAATGCATGGTTAAAATGGTGAACCAATAACTCTGTAATATTCAACCCGAATCACATGAAACGTTTATAGTTTCACTTTACATTGCTATTTGGCTTATGATAACAGAATAATGAAATGGGTTTTGATTTTCAAATGCCTCCCAAGCCTAATTATGGAGATATATCTATGATTTAATTGAAGAGCGTTTCGGAATGAGTTTCCATTGTGTAGTCAAAATCAATGGGCATCAAATTTAACTTTATTCACTTGGTAAACCTGAAGTGTTCATTTTCCATGAAAATATCACACATCATTACTTAGAATCTTACAATGATATTGATACATTTTTGAAGTCTTAAATACCACTTTTGGAAAAATCGTACGGAGTTAATGTGTCACTTTAAAATATCATAGGCGGGCCTCTGTGTCAGCGTGCCTTCCGGCGAAGCGGGGGTTTCGTCCCATGGCACACAAAACGTGACTCGCGGGTTCGAATCCCTTGAGATGTACTGGCCATCAGACATGTCAGATGGAATGACGCATCACAATTAAACCCAACCTACTTAGGGGCCTTGCAAAGTTAAACAAATTCCAAACATCCAAATAAAATTTGGATAGAGCTCACCCCATCCACCCACCCCCCTATCCAAACTTTTTTTTTTGGGGGGGTGGGGGGGAATCCATCTCCGATCTCCATCTCCGATCTCCATCTCCGTTTTCCAATTATTTATTTTTAATCCAAATTGCCTCTGGACCCACCCACCCACTTCCAAATCTTATTTGGACGTCTAGAATTTGTTTAACTTTGCAAGGCCCCTTAATTGAACACACAAGAAGGATAACAAACGATACGTTTTCATGATTTGTTTTAATCTAGATAATTATCCCGTTGGCTCCGATTCAATGCTCGGCCATTACTTTGACACTGTGTACATGTCTGACTGGGAATAAGAATTCATTCCAACTGTATCTAGCTAGAGGCGCAGATATAGATTATATACTTTATGTTGGACTCAAGGAACGTTCCTTTTACTTTCCTCTCTTTTATACAGCGCACACTAGAGACATAAATGTGAGATATATCAATAATTCATTATTATTATTATTGCGTTCAGAAGGCCTACACTCTGCAGGCCATTTGTTTCGATTGCTTCAGATACTGCCTAGTTACGACATATAACATGATTGCCCCAATAATAACCCTTATTGTTATTCGCAGTTATGACTCTGCACTTTTCCCGCATTCTTCGTCAGAATTGTTTGTATTGGGTCAATCTATACTCGATCTCCTTCCGGTAATATCTGTGCAACTGGGTTGATCTTGCAATAAAACATTTCCCCGTCAGTCAAGACAGTAATGTTTCTATGGCGGGGGGCGGGTGGGTGGGGGGGGGGGGGAGGGGGGGGGAGCAAGTGGACTACCTTTATTCCCCACCAAACCTCCCCCCCCCCCCCCCCACCAACACAAAAACACGTTAGTGCTAGCATCCCCCCTTCGTTGGCCTCAGTTCGCCAAAAGTGAACTACTTTAACATACAACTGAACGGGAATTCCCCCCGTGACCCGCACGAACCTGTTATTGTTTTTACTTTCAAATTCGTTGCCCAGACACTAGTCATGCTAGTTACGTGTAATTTGGAATATTTGATAACAATTCAGGTTGATGTCAAGGGATTTAGTTGAAATCTATTGACCAGAAATAAAAATGTTAATGGCCTTCACAGTACTCACGACCTCCCCCCCCCCCCCCCCCCCCCCCGCCCTCTACAAACAAAACAAAACAAAACACGCGGAATTATCATTATACCGATGTCCATTGTCGAAAACACCTTCGCGCGGCCTTGGCATTGTGACTGAAAACAGGCGAGGCAAGGTACAAACGACAAGGGGATGGGTGGGAAGAGAGGGTGGGGGCGTCCCAGTGAAGGAACATATATTTAAACAAACTTATGGTGTTGTTGTATTTATGTTTTGTATTGATTCCCTACGAGGAGGAGTTGGTGTAAGTCGGGGGAAAATAATTGAAGAACCTTTTCACAGGGGCCGCGCATTGCCAACATTGCCCCGACCCCCTCCCCCTACATGGCTACGCCACTATGAGCATATCGAGGTCTTGTTTTGGTTTGTAACCGAAAGTGCACGGAGAACTAGGGCGCATGTACCGGCGGTCGGCACCCATCACTCAGCGACTTACAAACATGACAAAAGCCCGGGCTGAAATATGTGTAACTCTATTATGAAATGTGAACTTGATTTCTCGTAAATATAGAATTCAGCTAAATCCCATTAAATCCACCAAAATTGGTAGCAGATATTGCAAATGTCATACTTGCTCCTGCCAAACGAACTTTCGAAAGAAATAGGTGACTGTGAACATCTTCAAATAATGAACACATGATACAGCGACTCTGCCGCCGATTGCCAGGTCCAACATATTAATTTCCTTGTTGTGATCAGGTGATATCGGTTGATTTTAGTGCATAATACTAATTTTGTATGTTTTATAATTTCACTGGCCGGGTCAAAATTAAACAATTAACACGGTCCAACACAAATCTAAACAATTCCTTTTTTGGAAAACTCTCTACTCTGAAATATCCCCTAGTGTCAAAGACCAACATAATACGAACATGCAAACTACATAAGCAAAAAACAAACAAACAACTAACACGTTGCATTTCATAATTTGAAGGCATAGAGCAAAGTAGTGTAAAGCCCTCAGGGAGAGTAATGGTTTATAAACTGGGCTCCAAAAGAAACTTATCACTTTTTCAGAGCGACGCTCACTAAAATCCATAGCATCAAATTGAATCCTATTTAGACACAGATAAGCTATTATTCTCCTTATGAAGCATATCTTAAAAATTAAAAATTAGCTTTTGCCATAAAAGAGAAAAATACGATGGAATCACTACAGGTCAGTTTTAAAAAATCACAGAAACTGCTCTCTGCGAACCTCCACGAAAGGCGGTCTATTCAGAACTTTCAATAGCTATTCATTCAACTTCAAAGCGGGTTATGTAACCACTAGACTGGCTATTGTCCGTTCCGAGCTCTGTGCCCGGAAGGCGACCAGTTTCTGTGAATTTTGAAAAATGAACTCTTGCGATTTCACCATATTTTATTCTTTGTTGACTAAAGCAAACATACTTTTTTAAAGATGAGCTTGCTAAGGGGTATTGTAGCTAATCTATGCCCAATTATGATTAATTGTTATGCTTTGGATTTTTAATGTGTGTCGCTCTGAAGAAGTGATAAGTTACTTTTGGAACCCAGTTTATAAAGCGCTTATGACTATTACCTTCAGCCCTCCATCCCGGTATCTCATCCCCGCCCTCCATCCCGGTATCTCATCCCCACCCTCCATCCCGGTATCTCATCCCCGCCCTCCATCCCAGTATCTCATCCCCGCCCTCCATCCCGGTATCTCTTCCCCACCCCTCCATCCCGGTATCTCATCCCCGCCCTCCATCCCGGTATCTCATCCCCACCCTCCATCCCAGTATCTCATCCCCGCCCTCCATCCCGGTATCTCATCCCCCGCCCTCCATCCCGGTATCTCATCCCCACCCTCCATCCCGGTATCTCATCCCGCCCTCCATCCCGGTATCTCATCCCCGCCCTCCATCCCAGTATCTCATCCCCGCCCTCCATCCCAGTATCTCATCCCCGCCCTCCATCCCGGTATCTCATCCCCGCCCTCCATCCCAGTATCTCATCCCCGCCCTCCATCCCGGTATCTCATCCCCACCCTCCATCCCGGTATCTCATCCCCGCCCTCCATCCCGGTATCTCATCCCCACCCTCCATCCCGGTATCTCATCCCCGCCCTCCATCCCGGTATCTCATCCCCGCCCTCCATCCCAGTATCTCATCCCCGTCCTCCATCCCGGTATCTCATCCCCGCCCTCCATCCCGGTATCTCATCCCCAACCCTCCATCCCAGTATCTTATCCCCGCCCTCCATCCCGGTATCTCATCCCACCCTCCATCCCGGTATCTCATCCCCACCCTCCATCCCGGTATCTCATCCCCACCGTCCATCCCGGTATCTCATCCCCGCCCTCCATCCCGGTATCTCATCCCCACCCTCCATCCCGGTATCTCATCCCCACCCTCCATCCCGGTATCTCATCCCCACCGTCCATCCCGGTATCTCATCCCCGCCCTCCATCCCGGTATCTCATCCCCACCTCCATCCCAGTATCTCATCCCCGCCCTCCATCCCGGTATCTCATCCCCGCCCTCCATCCCGGTATCTCATCCCACCCTCCATCCCGGTATCTCATCCCCGCCCTCCATCCCGGTATCTCATCCCCGCCCTCCATCCCAGTATCTCATCCCCGCCCTCCCATCCCCAGTATATCATCCCCGCCCTCCATCCCGGTATCTCATCCCCGCCCTCCATCCCAGTATCTCATCCCCGCCCTCCATCCCGGTATCTCATCCCCACCCTCCATCCGGTATCTCATCCCCGCCCTCCATCCCGGTATCTCATCCCCACCCTCCATCCCGGTATCTCATCCCCGCCCTCCATCCCGGTATCTCATCCCCGCCCTCCATCCCAGTATCTCATCCCCGTCCTCCATCCCGGTATCTCATCCCCGCCCTCCATCCCGGTATCTCATCCCCACCCTCCATCCCAGTATCTTATCCCCGCCCTCCATCCCGGTATCTCATCCCCACCCCTCCATCCCGGTATCTCATCCCCACCCTCCATCCCGGTATCTCATCCCCACCGTCCATCCCGGTATCTCATCCCCGCCCTCCATCCCGGTATCTCATCCCCACCCTCCATCCCGGTATCTCATCCCCACCCTCCATCCCGGTATCTCATCCCCACCGTCCATCCCGGTATCTCATCCCCGCCCCTCCATCCCGGTATCTCATCCCCACCCTCCATCCCGGTATCTCATCCCCACCGTCCATCCCGGTATCTCATCCCCCGCCCTCCATCCCGGTATCTCATCCCCACCCTCCATCCCGGTATCTCATCCCCCACCCTCCATCCCAGTATCTCATCCCCGCCCTCCATCCCGGTATCTCATCCCCATCCTCCATCCGGTATCTAATCCCCACCCTCCATCCCGGTATCTTATCCCCGCCCTCCATCCCAGTATCTCATCCCCGCCCTCCATCCCGGTATCTCATCCCTCACCCTCCATCCCAGTATCTCATCCCCACCCTTCATCCCGGTATCTTATCCCCGCCCTCCATCCCGGTATCTTATCCCCGCCCTCCATCCGCGTATCTCATCCCGCCCTCCATCCCGGTATCTCATCCCCGCCCTCCATCCCGGTATCTCATCCCCGCCCTCCATCCCGGTATCTCATCCCCGCCCTCCATCCCGGTATCTCATCCCCACCCTCCATCCCGGTATCTCATCCCCACCCTCCATCCCGGTATCTCATCCCCGCCCTCCATCCCGGTATCTCATCCCCACGCTCCATCCCGGTATCTCATCCCCACCCTTCATCCCGGTATCTCATCCCCGCCCTCCATCCCGGTATCTCATCCCCGCCCTCCATCCCGGTATCTCATCCCGCCCTCCATCCCGGTATCTCATCCCCGCCCTCCATACCGGTATCTCATCCCCACCCTTCATCCTGGTATCTCATCCCCGCCCTCCATCCCCGGTATCTCATCCCCGCCCTCCATCCCGGTATCTCATCCCCGCCCTCCATCCCGGTATCTCATCCCCGCCCTCCATCCCGGTATCTCATCCCCACCCTTCATCCCGGTATCTCATCCCCGCCCTCCATCCCGGTATCTCATCCCCGCCCTCCATACCGGATGGAGGGCGGGGATAGATAGATATTGATTGATTGATCGAGTGGCTGCAGGCTGTTTATATAGATAGATATTGATTGATTGATCGAGTGGCTGGCTGTTTAAATTGAAATATGGTGTTTTATGTAATTGGTATAACTGCAGCTCCCACTTAAAACTAGTTATGTTTTTAACTAGTTATGTAGCCCAAGGTTTATTTTGCGCATTATGAGGATTAATCAAATGCACGATAGTGGACAAGGTCCACTGGACTAGCTAGGAGAAACGGAAAAACAATATTGTTGTTTCTGCTAGACATGATACAGATTTGAAACTGAAACCCAAAGCGACGATTTACCTTCAATCACCGAACATGAAGTCCCGTCCAGTGGGGAAGCTAGGGGGGGGGGGGGGGGGGGGGGCGGCACGTGTATTTGAAATGATTTTTCATATCATCAAATGGACAAATATCACTTCGTGAAAGAGCGTATCAATAGTATTATTGATATCAATGATAATCGCCTGTATAGCGATAATTCGTGGTGGAAGCCTCAAATTGATGAATGGAAAATTTCCACTCTTTTGTAGTATTCATAACATCATTAAAGTTGAATGATTGAAAGCATGTGGTATGTACATCAAGGACAGTCAGACAGTGGCGTAGGTAGGATTGACTAAGTGTGTGTGTGTTGGGTGGGGGGGGGGGGGGTCACCAGGGGGCTTATTATCATGAGTGGGCACAGGTTTTCGCCTGATGGGCAAACAAAAAGTCTTCACCCGTTTAGGTTACTGAAAATGATTGTACTTTATTCCCCCACCCCCATAGGCTTCGCCCTACAGAAGGAACATATTTGATTGAGTATTTCACATTACTGTCACTATCGAGGACATCATGTTGATATCTTTGTCATCTAAAGAATTGCCATTTCGTGTTAAATATTTTGTTATTACGACAAAGATGTTTTCCATTTGAATATTTTTGAAGTTTCGTTATTATAAATAAAGATTGGTTCACATACAAAACAAGAACATCATGAAAACAGGGCAAGAATGTGGTTGCACATTTATACTGTTCTAAGAAATGGAAGATGAATGTTGATCTGGGGAAGCAGAAAACAGGTTAATTATCATGTGTGTTGTGTGTCACACAACTAGAACATGATGGACAATTTAAGGATAACCACCAAAACGCATGCTAATGATAACTTAAAATCTGCAATTACACAACTGAAATCTTATCATACTTAATTCATGTAATTGGTCGATGCGGGGTGTGCACGGAGGTCGCATACTTCATTATATTGTTATATACACATATTCTGTTTGGAGAGAATCTTAAAAACAGATTAACTGGATGTTGTTTTGATATGAAACGATGTTTTGGATGGTTTCATTATCCCCTTGTGTATAGATGTATAGTAGTAGTGTAGTTAATGCGTTGGTTTGTGCGCGTATGCGTGTTCAATCACATTATCCCGTAGTATAATCATTATTAAGACTAATTAATGATGGTATGTGACATGGTTTAACTAAATATGTCAAGGGTTTCGTGTTGATTTGTTTGTAGATGAAATGGTTTGAATAGAGAGGTATGTCTGTGAAATCAGGACTCGTCACGATTGAGACTCCCTCTATTATACCAAGATTATACAGGTTACGATTTGAATTAAATGTGGAATGTTGTTTTTAGGGCGAAAATGAAAACTGCGAAATTTGAGCTAAGAAAAACTAATTGTTATGTTTTTACTACCATAATATAAGTGAAGGTGAGCGCTTGATTATTCCACATGGTTGGTGGGGATGGTAGGGTCCACCGGTTTTACCCTGAGCTGTATGCGCCAGTATTGACATCTTAGAAGAGGGCTGCATTTAAACCCTACGTCTATTTTCTTCTAGTCCATGGATTAAGTTGAAACCACACACTATTGGTAACTCAACATTGAGTTAAAATATAGTCTGTACTACGGTACTACTACTACTACTACTACTACTACTACTACTACTACTACTACTACTACTACTACTACTACTACTACTACTACTACTACTACTGCTGTTACTACTACTACTCATAGACGTACCCGGGGGGGGGGGGGGGGTTGGGGGGTTCAAACCCCCCCCCCTTTTCCAATTTGAGGCCGGTCTCGAGACTACTTTTAAGCGGTCTCGATCGTCTAAAACCTGGTCTCTACCGACTAAAACTCGGGTTAGAAAAGGTTTCCCGGACCCCCCCCCCCCCCCCCCCCCCCCCACCACTGAGAGGGGTTTTCAACTTTGAAGGTATTTGGTCTCGGTCTCGAAAATGTTTAAGTACTTGGTCTCGACTTGGAATTTTTTACAAAATAACCCCCCCCCCCCCTTTAAAAAAATCCTGGGTACGCCACTGGTTTGGTATATCATGTTTATAAATATATACTACTACTGGCTGTTACTTATACTACTAACTACTACTATTACTACTAATACTACTACTACTACTAAAACTACTACTACTACTACCCCAGCTAGCCACCTGACGTCGGGCCGATGTCGGAAGTTGGTTGCCGGATGTCAGCATATCGCCGTTGGCTCGAGGTTAAAATGTCCGCCAGCTCAACATCGTCACGACGTCATTTTTGTGATATATTGGCATAACGTCAATTTCCGACAATGGCCCAACATCATCTCTTAAATGGGTGGGGATGACATGATGTTGGGCATTGTCGGAAAATGACGTTATGCCAATATATCACAAAAATGACGTCGTGACGATGTTGGGCTGGCGGACATTTTAACCTCGAGCCAACGGCGATATGCCGACATCCGGCAACCCAACTTCCGACATCGGCCCGACTTCAGGTGGCTAGCTGGGTATTACTACTGGTACGACTACTACTACTACTACTATTACTAACTTATACTAACTACTTCTTCAATCACTACTATTTACATAACGTTATTAAATGGACTATTTTAAACATAATTTGTTTCGTATTACTATCAATTAAAACCAATTAATGTTTATCTTTCAGAAATAAACATCTTTATAATCATATTGGAAAATAATAAATCTATAATCAAATGGCGTTAGAATAGGATTGTATAATATAGTCATACACCTGTGTGAACATATTTCTTAGTTCATACCCACCCTATTGACCTATTCTCTACTGACTATATGAACGATGTTCATTAGCCGTAAAAACACGTAAACAAGTATTATTCCAGGTTTTATTCATGTGGAAATTGATAAAGTTGGCCCTTTCAAGTTCAAGCCTGGGTCGTTGGCTGCTTAAACTCATTATATGGCTCACTGACCGATCCAAATATTTATTTTTCTCAATATATTGTGTTTTCTGTTGTACACTATAATATGAATTTATGATAATAGACGTCAGACGGTGAAAATGTATTCGTTTTTCATCAATATCACCCAAGTCACAGACAGAGCCAATGTATAACCCACTATGTATGAGACCAGGGCCTGTGATGTAATACACGTATGAGAACTTGTGGAACTTACTTTTAAATTGTCGAAGGGAGGTTTCAAGCCTAATACAGGCAGTGGCGTACCAAGGATTTGTTAACGTTTTTTTTTTTATGTCAGCGGGGGGGGGGGGGGGGGGGGGGGGGGGGTGGGGGGGGGGGGGGGGGTAGTCGTCGAAAATGTTCGACATTTTCGAGGCCTAGACCACGGTTTTTCACACTTTTCAAGGTCGTAACAACGGGTTTTCGCACTTTTCGAGGCCGAGACCATCGAAAATGACGGTCGAGACCGCTAAAATTTGGTCTCGAGATCAGTTAAAATTGGAAAAAAACAGTCATTTTTGGTCAAAGGG
>JBAMJV010009883.1:0-18293 GCA_037951105.1 Echinarachnius parma | reverse complement strand
GACAAATCAATCATTTAAGTTTATTTTATCTCTTTATATGAAATTATAGCATTATAACAAACCAAAATTCATTTTCGGATTAACGAACCCGATTTCATTTTAGGAATAGCGAACCTTCGGAATAACGAACCCTCGGAATAACGAACCTTCGGAATAACGAACCGCACCCGGATAATTGTATCTCGGTCATATGACATTCATTTACGATGGAATGTTCACACATCACTGCTCAGTGGAAATATCAGATCACCGAAAATGCAGAAATACACATTTCAACGACCCTTTTCATTTGCCCATGTCAAACATTTTACTACATTATTTTAATCAACGGTAGATTGGTCCGATTACCACTTTGGTTGCCATGCTATCTCTGTTTTTTTTATTTTTATAAATAACAATTCTGATGTATTGACTTATTTTGTGCGCGACGAACTCTGCCGACAGCCATAGTGGCGTATAGCGGCATTATCGGGCTAACATTAATTTTTTTCACAGAAATCCCCGTACTTTTTGTTTTGACAAATTATTGGGGGCACGTGCCCCCTCGTACCCACCCCCCCCCCCCCCCCCCCGGCACGCTATATTACGCCACTATCTATATATTTGTTTTAAAGCATTGCCATTGGGTCACGGAAGTATCACTGACAGACTGAAGACATGAAGAAGGATGATGTCGGAGCAATTTGGGGCCGACTCAGTTTATTTCTTTTTTGTTTTGCGGAACATTTTGTTAGCTGGGAAACCCGATTTTTATCCGCGGAGCTTTTGTCACGGAGCAATTATTGCTATTTTAGATGTACTGTACATCATTAGACCATCTTCCTCCTTCCGCGGTCACTTCCTATGTATACGGTGGCGTATAGCTGAGGTTGAGAAGGGGGCCCGGGACAGAGAAGGGGATGGGGGGGGGGGGGGAGGGGTACAGGCAAGGCTTGCACGTAGCACAATCACATAAGGGTAACAATAAACATGTGAAGACAGAATAGTGTCCCAATAATTTGCGCCCCTCCCCCCTCTCTCCTCCCCCCTCCCCCCATCAGCAGCCCTGGGACCACGCTATACGCCGCTGTCTTTCTCACTGTGCACTTTGTGTGTGTGCTGTCCAGCTTTTCCTCCCAATTTACTTTTATTATCTTTTTCTTCTCATTGCAATGATCATCATTACCACCACCACCACCACCATCTATTCGCCATGCATCAGAATCTCCATATTCAATCATCATCATCATCGCCTCCATCATCATCACCATTATCATCGTTATCATCATCATCATCATCGTCATCATCGTCATCATCATGATACCATCATCATCACCATTACCATCATCATCATCATCATCATCATTAACAGTATCATCACCATAATCATCATCATCATAATAATCATCATCGTCATCATCATCACCATCGTCATCATCATCATCATCGTCATCATCATCATCATCACCATCGTCATCATCATCGTCGTCATCATCGTCATCATCGTCATCATCATCATCATCATCATCATCATCGTCGTAATCATCTTCACCATCATGGTCATCATGATCATCATCATCATCATCAATCATAAATTATTCATCATCACCATCATCAGTAATCAGTATCATCATCTTCGTCGTCGACAACATCCTTGACGAATCGACATTCGACACTTAAAAAAATGCTCCTAGCGCGACCACTGACCTCAGTGTGAGCGCGACCAAGCCTCTGCAATGTTCTTCAGAAAACTTCAGATGGCAGCATAATGCTGAGTGAAAGTGGGTGGACAAAAAGTAAATGCGCAGTGCAATATGCATGCATGCAGTGTACATTGCTTTTGAATTCGTACGTACGGCCGCCCGGCCGGCGCGCGCGCGGCGCGGCCGGCCGTATTGTACGGTACCGTATATGTACACGAAAGTTGCGCTAAATTGATGTGAAGAAGCGGATCAAATCAAGATCGGGAAGGAAAGAAGGCAAATCCCCGATACATTTTAGGGGATTTGTCAACTGATATCGTTGACTAAGTGAAGGACCATAACGTGAAGGGCTTCAGTTGGGATACACAGGTAAGAAACTGTGATAAATTTATGATTCTTTGCGTGGTCTTATTCCCGGCTTTGAAGCTCGCATTTCCTTGGCTTGAGTTCGCGGCCAGCTCTCCGGTTCTGTTTGTTGCCGGTAATGTGTGCTATCGCTGCTATTCTTGTGTCGTATGTAAGGTAGACACAAATTTACGCTGCTGTGTCATTTGACGCAAATATAGTAATTCGTATGGCACGGCGAAATCAATGAGCGGAGTGTGGAGCGAAACGTTTGTATAAATAAGCCAAAATGGAGAGTGATATCGCAAATGCTACAACTCGATATAATGGCGATTTTAATTGACCAAGCCAAAATACAACATATGTACGCGATATGACGTATATTCTCAGGACTTGCATGTCCATTTTTTATGCTGTACTGTCATAAATTCATAATTATGCAGATGGCCTGGGGATAATTAAGCAATTTCTCTCTTATTTATGTATGTTTAGTAAGCTACATTCATGACATTTGCTCCAATTATTAGTTCTTGATATATCATGAGTTCTTAACTTCTTGAATCTTGTAGTGGTCATCTTGTAGATAATAATCTTGTGTAAAAATTGTTCCAAATCGAGGTTTCTGAATGACTGAACTTGCGAGTTGTGTGGTGATGCATTGCCATTGCCATTGGCTGATGATTGAATCATTGATATTGTGATGACTGATATGATGTGAATATTGTTTTGATTTTGAATTTTTGTGTGCACAAAATATGTGGATTAAATGCCCAAAGACAAAGTAGGCATTGCCACACATAGGTTCATTACAATAGGATTGTGCGGAGATCAACCTGGCCTCTTCCGCCCGCTGCACTATCCAACGGAAACAATTTTTTTTGTCGGCTGATTTCTCCCTCAATTCACCAGCAAATGCAAAAAAACTTTCGCTAATGTGATCCACAATTCATATATTTTGATAATAATTACCGACTTTGTTGTTTTGAAGACCGCAAAATGTAGAAATAAAATGATTATTTCCCGTCCGTTTTCCTTACCGATGCATCCTAAAACACGCCGGTCAACTGTTGAACCGGAAACAGTGTACGAATGGCTGGTATTATCTCCAGCGCATTTGCATATATTGCGTGTAAATGGTTCACCTGAGTGAACCATTTACTTTGTAGATGTGGGCATTGCTTTGAAGTTTGTGCTTCAAAGTTATTGGTTGTAGTTGAATACATGTGGTGTCATGACACTCATGTGCAAGTGAAATTGTTATTCCAGCTTACTACTTACTACTTAGTCTTACAATTTAGTGTCATTCTCAAAAAGTGAAAGTTTTATGAAACTGGGCACTGGTCAATGAACAGCTAATGAGTTATTTAAATGTTTGTAATGTAACTTGACTGTTTGAAGAACAGCAAACAAACAAACATTAAACAAACATAGAAATATGATGTATTTGAAATTGTTGCAAATCTATTCAGCAATGCTCAAAATTAACTTTTTATGATGGTGGCCCAATCGGGCAAGTAATAGCAATTTTCCAATTTCGATGGCTCGAAACCAAAATCTGCTGGCCCGAAAAAATTAAGAGAAACAAAAGTTAAATGATTACAACAAATTCACAGCTTTCGTAGACTTTAATCTTAGTGAATTATTGACAATTTTATAATTAAAATCACAGCCCTGATTAACAAATTCTGTAACTGAAAAAAAAGAACTTATCAGTTTGCCAGTCTCATCTTGGAGTTGTCAAATTGAGGAAATCAAGGCCAATTTTATGTTCGCTGTTGTCAACTTTTGTAACTTGAGAGCCCCCCTCCCCAACAACAAAAAAACAAAACATGTATGGGACTGGGCTGCTGGCTGCACACATAAATTTGTTCCAAAATCATCAAGCACCAAATTCATACTTTATCCCATCAAGGACGAGAGCTATTTTAGGGCAAAATTGATCATTGTTTTCCTCTACAAATTGGCAACTCCTAAATTTTGTTGACCGATCAATGACATAAAAATAGGTGGAATAGTAATGACCATTTAAGACAAATATGAAGTGACTTTGCCGCAAAGTTGCCAATTTGAACGCCAATATCTGTTTTAAAAATATCACAATGTGTTGCCAATTTAAGGATTTTTCTAAATTATAGTGATTTACGCAATAATAAAAATCATTAACAAATAACTAAGGCAGGTAGGGTAACAAAATAGGGCTCTAAAAATAGAGGAATTTATGCTCTTTCTTCCTGTACACTTCACATAACTAGTCTTCTTCTTGTTTAAGTGTAGGACTACCAAACCACAAATATGTGGGCCTTAGGCACTGATGGGATGACTAATGATTCCTGTTTACCTGTCAAACTGTTTATGTAATGGTCTGAAAGAGAAATTATTTATATCCCCTTTCTCAGTTTCTTGCCAATAAAAATCACACATCACACATCATGCAGTGTATTACTCTACCTAAAGCAGGCCTGGACATGCATCCCACTCAGCCAGCACACTTACATGTACTCCCTCTGTGAATTGTTGATCTGTGTATATTCCACATGTTGCACCCACTTCCAGAGGTGTGTGACCGCTAAAAACAACGGCATTTGCAAGAGGCTGTTTTTTAAAGCTATTTCAGTACTGTAAGTAAGTTGTTTAAATTTACCTTCATTTACCAGGCAAGATGGAAGTATTGGAGGGAGGATATTCATACGAGGAAACAGAACAAACCTGTAGGGGGGGATTGCGCAGAAACAATGCCTCTTTTTCATGTGAAAAAGTGTGCTCTGTGACCTTTATGTAGACATCATTTTCTTGAGAGAAAATGCGCTCTGCTCTGCGGCTCATTGATCGGCCTTTCTTTCCTTTCTAGCTTCTACTAATTAAACCACAAATAAAGTGTTTTCTGTGATGTATCAAATTTGCAAATAATCCCACATGATATATGGTATCATTTTTTATTGACGCATAATGATAAGCCATAAAATACACTTGCTGTAGTCCTAGGACTCATACATTCAAAACATGTAACATGTACACGTGATGTAACCTGCTGGATATATGGCCTTATGGCTTATTATTCCTTCGTAATATTTGATTTTGATCAAAGTCACGTTTTGTATTTTGAGCAAAATACACAAAACCATCATCTTTGTGTTATTTGTGAAATGTAGCCTCACACCACTGATCTAGAGGCAATCTACCATTTGAAAATAGACAAGCTCTGCAAAGTTAGAAGGAAACTGTTAAAAATTTGCAATTTACAAAGTAAAGATATAAACTTGTGCTTTAACCATCCATACTTGTCTGGTTGATTATAACAATGAGCATAATAACTAGTGCTGAGTCAAAACGGATATATTGAAATGATATCCGGATATGAGCCGAGTAAAAACGGACGGATATCGGATTAATCGGAAATGTAACTTGTATGCCGGCAGAGCACTAAAATAATGCATGCATGCTTGTGTGTGATGCGAGTGTGTGTGTAGTGAAGTAGAATCATCGAGTCAATTCAAAACCTACGATTGACGCAAAATGTTATTTGCATCGTTAGCGAATATGATTTGCGTTATCTCGAGAAACTCACAAGAATATAAATTTTTTTCAAAACTTCAAAGCACATCGTAAAGTTTTCTATTCATTATTTTCATTCATATCATTGTCTGAAGAAATGATCAAAGAGTAGATTCATTTAGTCAAAAAACATTTAACTTGAATCCGCTCAAAATAAAAATATTTACGATTTCACATCGTTAGCGAGTATATCCGCCATCTAAAGAATTCGTTAAAATTGCGTCAAAAGTCAAAACGCATCGTAAGTGGGTTTCTTGAAAATAACAGAGTAAGTCTTTCCTTGATTCCTTTCTAAATAATTTTGAAAACTTTTGTACATCAGATCGTTGCCTAAAGAAACATATACGACGGCTCAAAATAATTAGCGGGAACGTATAAATGTGGACCGTAAATGGAAAGTATAGATTTGCCTTGTAATTCGAAAGAAACTGCAGAACGTTCATATTTTCTTTTATAAGATCGTAAACCCGTATCCGAGAATTTGAATTCGGTATGCGACCTTCACGGTCGGATACCGAACGGCTATCCGTTTTGACTCGGCACTAATAATAACAGAACCTTGTCTGATAAAAAAATGTAGTATTGAGCAAGGGAATATGGCTCTGGTTTTTTTAAAGGTGCCAAAAGGCTTAATGGCACTTTGAGGGCCTGTATTTTTAAAAACATACTGAACTGAAAACTTATTTTTGTATTTTCTTATAGCATCCACCTAGATTGATCTCCCATACCTTAACGAAAATATTTGGACTTCCCTTTATATAGGTCAGATAACCCTAAAGGGCCAATTGTTAACGGAAATTTGTCAACCAAAAATGGGTTCAATTATGTTCAGGTATAAAAAAACACTAACAGATTTTTTTCTTTTTTTATTTGTTGAAAATTATGAACGAGTGTGAGTTAAACTTTCAGAAAATTAACGGCGCTTAATATGTAAAGTAATATTTTGACAGTACAATGTCATCAAAATTGGTGTTTCGGACGTTACATCCTCCGTTAACAATTTAACCCCTCATTACCCCTACCAGTATCATAATTTATTGAAATGATATCAGTATGAAAATTGAACTAACAGTTTCCTCATCATATTGCCTAAAAGGGAAATGACTGATTTCTTAAGCCAGCGATTAAAAAAAACAAAAACATGAAATGCACACATGCTCTCATTTTCCGTTAACAATTTTGTAACGTCCGAAACAATATTTCTTTAGAAATAATTTTTAAAAGGGGGATAACACAAACAATTATTTATCTCAGTTTTGAAGAGACTTGATGTACCTTCCCATCACAGAAAAAAAAAATGTAATAGCTCATTGCGTTATGATTATATATTCAAAATTAACTTTCCGTTAACATTTGTAACATCCGAAACAAATGTAACGTCCGAAACAAAAAATGTAACTTATAAGCTCATAAGTCACAGGAAAGGGCACATTATATGAATCAATCATCATAATATAAAATAGTATTCATTTTAAAACAAATTTACACATGAATTGGGTAATTAATTGCCAAAACAAATGTTTGAGATCAACCAATGTAAACAAATGTGTTTCGGACGTTACATGGGGTAATTGTTAACACAAAATTGATATTTTGGTGCATTTATTTTCAAAATGATAATATATGGTTATTATTATTTATTTAGATCAAGTAAATGAAACATAATCATCAAAATACATGATGCTTTAACAACATTTAGATGCTTAGTCTGCCCCAAATCCACATTTTCACCAATTTTTCATCGATTTTTCTCAGCTAATTTGTAACCACTAAAGTTTTACAAGACACTTGACATAGTGAATGATATGACTAATCTACTTAGAACAATAACCTTTCTTTTGTGGAACTGAAACACTACCTGCTGCAACAACTCCTGTATTTTGTTAACCATTTACAGAATCTTTTGTATGGTATTGTGAGCTCGTTTCGGACGTTACAAAATGGTGTTAACACACATTTTGATTGCACAACAAATTCAATTTGGAACATTAAAAAAAGTATTATCTACATTTTTCATGATCTATATGCTTCCTGCTCCAGCAAAAGTGTTTTGAAAAATAAATGATCAGTTATTTGTCTCTGGGAAGGAACTTTTATTTATAACATGTGAGGAATTGCTATTTTTGCCCCATAATTGTTCATGTTGTAAAGTACACAGAACTACATGTATACTGATTTTGTTTTTTGTATCACATCAAATGCATTATTAGGTTGATTGCCTTTATAATGTTCTATAAGAAACAAATGTTAAGTCTCTGTTTCATTATTCATTTAGTGGAAATATAGACATTTTCATTAACAAAGCCTTTTAGTGGTATACAAAAGTACAGTATAACTATGCTAAATTTACTCTTCTGGTATCATTCATTAGTTGCAAAATATGTTTTTCCATACTTAAACTTGATAAGAAGAAAATAATCTGCGTTGATCCACATGTTTTACTGACAATAATTAAAATGTTAATCATTTGTATTAAAAAAATCCACATGTTAAAACAAAAGTTACTTTTGAAATACTATATGGCATATGCCATGTAAACTATAGGTACATGTACACCAAGATAATTCCTTATCATATTCTTAAGACAATTTCCAGAACATTACTGGTTTATGATCAATTACATTTTTGTGCAAGTCAACTATCTTTGAAAAATATAACCATATCTGCTGGAACAAATATAATCTCTTGACTGTAACCTTATGTGGTACATACAAGTGTACTGTACATGTGCCATTATAACTTGAATTTGAGGTTTTGCTAATATCATATTGATCAGTAATGCATTTCTGACAGTTATTCTAATTTTCGATAATAGTTTGATAAAATTAGTTTGAGCTTCATATTTTATCAAAATAAGAAAATGGAAAATTTAAATCATATACAATGTATGTCATTGTACAATACATATACTTTTATCTTTTGTAAAATGATGAAGGAAACTCTGGAAAGTCACATCGATCATCCTTTGACTGTATATAATAACAGTTTCTAATTGCATGTAATATTTGTACAAAATCTTGGATTTTGTCTATCAATATGGACTACATTCACTATCCCTTTCCTTGGGAGTTCAATTAATGCACATATTTATGGGTTTTGCTTGCAAAATCATGCAAACAAAGCGAGTTAAGATATGTTTTGAAGTGATGTTAACACCATGTAACGTCCGAAACAAAATAGGGTATGTCATAACATAATGCAACTTTGCTACAATAAATTATAGATCACAATTCTCAAATTGTAGTTATTGTAGTACTAGGTACTTCATAATTTCACTAAAACCCTTAAAATTGTCTCTACTTTGGAGATCTGAACATAATTATAGATAAATCAAATTTACATGTACTGTAATGTATAATGTCATATATGGTTGATAGAAGACCCCTTTCTGTGCTATGAAGTTAATTTGACCATTTCGAAGAAGAATTTGGATAGATTTACATCTAAACATATACTTTCTGTATTTAAATATTCCAAAACAGCAAAGATTTAAACCACAACTGGTCATAGAAGTGTGAAAAAAGGGTAAATGTTAACAATGTGTAACGTCCGAAACACATACAAGAATCAAATTTGAATTTTTTTTGCAAGTGTCTTGCTCCAATTTTATATCATGTAAATATGTCCTATCATGTATTGTTTCCATACAATAAGTTTGAACCAACAACAGTAAAAAAAATTTGCATTATAAAAACTTCAAATTGCAAAATCCAAATTTTAAGGCTATTTTTCACTTTAAAATGACCTAAAAACTAAAATTTAAGAAACAGAAGCCCCCAAAATGGCACACATGATGTCAGAAGCCCACTTTAATTATTTGTATTATTTGTAATGCCATTTGGAATAGTAAGATTTTAGTATGGCAATGTGAAAATTATAATATTTTTCTTTTAAATACAGGAAATCCTAAATGTTCATAGATATTTTGCAGAATTGGGGATAGATTAAGCCCAGATATTTATATTTCACGAAAATATAAGTTGTGTCAATGTTAAAAAAACATGTTTGAAGTTAGTTCACTTAATTTCAATTTTGACCATGTTGGTTGACACATTTGGCATCTTTAAAAAAACCAGTGCCATATATACTGGTGAAAAAGTACTCTAGGCACGTGCATATATACTCCAGTGTGCTTCTCAATATCTAGATACAAACAAATGTTTTATTTGGCAAATGTGCATTGATAAATTTAAAGGAGACCACCAGGCAAAGAACAACACATTATTATATGTTTTGGTACCGTTTTGTGATATCAAATAGATACCCAACATTTTGCAAAGGGCTGTGTAATTCCAAAGCAATTAATTTCCACCACTTACGGAACCACTACTATTTCCTGGTTCGTACGGGCCAAACATTTGCGAGTGCGCCAATGCGATTCACGCGTACGTTTGTAGACAATAGAATCCTGGGCGATTCGTTCGCTCTGCACACATTAGTCCTCGCAATTCAGACCGCATGAACGCATGCTTTAGAATGGTGAGGCGTTCTAAAGATGTTCCTTTCTTTAATAAGAATATTATTTTTGGGTGGTGGTACCCTTTAAATCATTTTAAATTTGATATGCTGAATATTTTCTGTTTAAATACATTTACTGTGTAGATTTGTCTTTTAGGTTGAAAACAACAGTTACTTTAAACCCAACATGCTATATTATACATCATTGCTCTAGGCATTATTATAAAACTTGTTTTGATGCAATATTTGTTTCATTCTTTAATTTATGGGGACCTTGGGGGAAACTCGGGATGGATCTTTTTGATTAATCCAAAGATCTTCAACTTCATCTAAAATTCTGGTCTCTTCCTGAACATTATTAATTTGCAAATTTGTTGACATTTCCAGCAGCTGTTTTATCCAAGGTTGAAACTTTGATATTAGATTGGGAGCCCAACTTGACGCAATCTCGTTTAAGACCTCTAGCTTTCATTCTGACTTTTTTCTTGTAAAAAATGAAGATACATGTACATATGCAACGCTCGAAATTGGCGTAGGCCCGATGGCCCGGGGCCAGTAAAAGTTGCGGTCGGGCCAGTAAAAACATGAAAATGCCAAAGTTTGGTGGCCCGATCGGGCCACCAAATGTTTAAACCATAAGAAGACAACATCAGTCTCTTAAAAACACTTTAATTGTGATTTAAATATTTGCAAGAAATGAAAAGGACGGACATAAAAAGTCGCAAGCGCACTTGCGCTAGTTGAATTAATCCTTATTTTATGCCTACAAATATGTGCTATTTCCTCATATGAACACTCTCCCTTGAATTATCTACTTCTTGCATGATAAATCATGGTAAAATTAAACAACTTCCAGAGGTGTGTAATGACTAAAAGTAAAAGCATATGCTTATGCTGTTTTCTTAATTTCCCACACACCCCCTGGAAGCCTTTGCAACATGTAGAATATAAACATAGAACAACCAATCCACAGAGGGAGTATGTGTGCATACTAAGACCTATCAAAACACATGTCTAACTTTTCACATTCATTCATATTGCAAAGTGCAGTGTGCTTGCCTTTGCGATACCGTCCGCGATACCGTCAATAAAGGGGAATAATTTCATCTTTCGGATCATTATTCATATTTTTGAAGGTATTAGAAAGAATCATTTTTACAAGGTAGAGACTTGTGACTACTTGGAATTATTTTAGCTTGTAAAATAACAAAGATTTAAGTGATTTCATTTCCCGATTTGAAAAGTTATCTTAGCTATGCTCAGTCCCATGTGTGTTTATTTGTGTTGGAGATTTTATGGACCATAAAATAACAAAATCGTTCATGGAAAAGAGCTTAGTTTCATCAGTTGATGACTCTTAGATGAAACTGCTCGATTCTAGGTTTTGTTTTGTTTATTCAGTGATGGATTTCTTTAATGATGGTGGTAATTTTAACTAATGCTGTTAGGTAAACAAAAAATCCCGGCCCGTTCTCGGATCGTTAGAATTCTATATCGCTAACGAGATCTCGGATCGGATCGGATCTCGGAGAAAAAAAATATTGCAATTTGCTCTGAAAAAATGCAGCGTTGTAGACTCATCTTTCTTGTTTTATATGGCAAAAATATTAATAATAATGACGTTTCGAGGCATGTACATATCAATTTTTACGGAAAAATAATATTCAGATTATTCAGAGTTTCGCAAGAAAAGTATTTTTTCGATGGTTTGTTCGGCATCGCACCACACGTTTCACAGAAACTCAACCCGCCAATCGCGTGGAAAACCGCGCTTGTGAGCCACTGCCGGGCCACTGCCCTCAAAAATCGGCTATAAATTACCCTTTTAGGGAACCACACAATTCTGGTAATCTACTTACATGATAACATGGCATCTGAAAGCCGAACAGAATACAAAATAACCCCCCAAATCAAAGACAAAACTGCTGAATTATCGATATATTTCCAAAGAAAAAAATCGGATTACGGACGGCTAGGCCTCGAGAGAACTCCAATGAGTTAGCTAGCTATAGCTTGCATGCACATGCAACAAGTTATTAGGCGTTAATTTGGTCGTATTACTTTGCGTGTGTTATGGTGAACGTTTTTTCTTACGCGAGATCCATCCGCCGAAAATTGGGGAATTCCCGGCGGCGGATCTATATCTGCACACGCAATTATACAAGCAAACGGGAGCGGTGTAGTAATTTTTTATCGATATTTTGCGCAATTGTTTTCATTGTTTAGGGGCATATTTTTGTTTCCGCCCAGCTATCAAACGCCAAGAAATCATGTAAGTAGAATATCAGAACATTTTTAAATGTGCAAATGACAATAAAACGTATTCAGAGCCACATTTTGAATGCACTGGCTTATTAGCTCGATCATACAGACATCCAACAGACGTCTCCCCTCGAGTATCGGCGTAACTTTGATTGCACATCCGTCCACAACATCGTTCAAATGACTAGCAATTTCGTGCATCCTGTTCAATTTTCGACTGCAAAACGAACTGACGAACCATGAATTTCTCCAAAATAACCACTCATAAAGTAAACAATATTGATTTCCCCATTTCTTATTTAAATTACACTACTTAATGGACTGTCAAACATACACATGTTCAATTATCACTGGAGAAAATGGGTCGGCAAAATCTTCCGATATTTTCTACCGAGAAAAAATATTTCTCGGATCCGTCTCGGAATCGGCTCGGAAGCCATTACCGCCGGGATCTCGGATCGGATCCGGATCGGATAACAGCATTAATTTTAACACATAACTTCCATAATTTACCAATTAATGACCAAGTAGTCATGACCATTGTTTTTCTTTGTTTGTAAATTTTATTTTCGGGCCACTAGAAAAAAAGATAATTTCGAGCATTGGAATACAGTAACAAATGAGGCTAAACATTGCCAAGTACCCTGAAACTATGAATATGGTTATTGTTTTAAATTTACTTTTGTTTTTCCTTATTTTTTTCGGGCCAGTAGATTTTGGTTTCGGGCCACCAAAATTGGAAAAATACTAATTTTACTTGCCCGACCGGGCCACCAGCAAAAAAAGTTAATTTCGAGGGTTGACATATGTTTGAAATGCAAGCAATTGAAACAAATTCATGACTTAAATTGAACAAGACCTACATTTTAATTAAGTTGTTCCCTTGAAATGCAAGCAAGTTCATGAATTAAATTGTTCAGGGATTCAACAGATTTGTTTGTCTGTTGATGACTCATTCTTGCATTGATTGCAAGATGTTTAGTCACTTTTTATGTTAAAATATTAAAATAATGCATCTCTTTAGACTGGAATATTTTTTATTTTGTGTTTAAAAAAAATCAATAGAAAATATTAAAGGTGAAGTGCTGCTTTGATTTTATCATGTTATCTATAAAGAGTGTTTACACATTTCCTGGAACTTACTGAATTCTGAAAGCACAGTATACCCCGTTTACTTTACATACATGTACGTACTGTACTGTACATTAAACGTAGGGAAATCATTTTTTATGCCTCCGCAACGAAGTAGCCGGAGGCATTATGTTTTCGGGTTGTCCGTCCGTCCGTACGTCCGTACGTACGTACGTACGTCCGTACGTCCGTACGTACGTCCCGTTCTCGTGATCGCGTTATCTCAAGAACCGATTGACGGATTTTCACCAAACTTGGGTCATGTATGTATCTTGGGGGGCCGATGATCTGATTAGATTTTGGGGTCATGAGGTCAAAGGTCAAAGGTCACAGAGCTCATTATATATGCAAAAACAGCTCGTGATCGCGTTATCTCAAGAACGGATTGACGGATTCTGACCAAACTAGGTACATGTATGTATCTTGAGGGGCCGATGATCTGATTAGATGTTGGGGTCATAAGGTCAAAGGTCAAAGGTCACAGAGCTCATTATATATGCAAAAACAGCTCGTGATCGCGTTATCTCAAGAACGGATTGACAGATTCTGACCAAACTTGGTACATGTATGTATCTTGGGGGCCGATGATCTGATTAGATTTTGGGGTCATGAGGTCAAAGGTCAAAGGTCACTGAGCTCATTATATATGCAAAAACAGCTCGTGATCGCGTTATCTCAAGAACGGATTGACGGATTCTCACCAAACTTGGTACATGTATGTATCTTGAGGGGCCGATGATCTGATTAGATTTTGGTGTCATGAGGTCAAAGGTCAAAGGTCACAGAGCTCATTATATATGCAAAAATAGCTTGTGATCGCGTTATCTCAAGAACGGATTGACGGATTCTGACCAAGCTTGGTACATGTATGTATCTTGGGTGGCCGATGATCTGATTAGATTTTGGGGTCATAAGGTCAAAGGTCACAGAGCTCATTATATATGTAAAAATAGCTCGTGATCGCGTTATCCCAAGAACGGATTGACGGATTCTGACCAAACTTGGTACATGTATGTATCTTGGGGGGCCGATGATCTGATTAGATTTTGGGGTCATGTGGTCAAAGGTCAAAGGTCACAGACCTCTTTATATATGCAAAAATAGCTTGTGATCATCAAAATTGAGTTGACAGAATCAATTCAGTGTACATGTTGATTTGGGCTTGATATAAATCGCGTAATGGCGGAGGCATCATTTTCGACTGCGCGCAGTCGAAGATCCATCTAGTTTTTATTTCACAAACTGTGTGAGAAAACAACATCTGTCAGTGATACAGAACTACATGTAACAAATTCACATTTCAATTATTGATTTGCACGTGTTGTTCATGCCTTCATTCCCCATAAATTGGCACAGGAGCTTCAACATCTGTTTGACAAATATTGTAAAAAAAACAAACACTTTTACAAATGTGCAGTACAGTATGTACATGTACATTACAATGTGAGACCGGTTAAAACAAAAAAACCTGGTTGTTTTGCCCATTAAATGCTATAGAGCGCAAGTACATGTGGGCAAAGGTCCAAGAACACTGCATGCCAGGACTCAAATTTGATTAGCAATTTTAGCCGATGGATAAATATTTCAAATGAAATTCTGTACACTTCTATGGAAGAAAACTGCTATATTTTGTATAGCAGTCATGCAAAAATGCATAGCAAATTGCAATGCGATACCAGGAAAATTATTCCCTGCATGCTACAATTTACTTGATATTACAATACATGTAAACCATTCTTGAAAATAACCTTATTTCCCCCTTTGGCCCAGCCGAGTAAGTAAAAAAACAGAATTTCCCTTGAATGTTAGTGGCCTCAAACCAGTGGAAAAAATACAGTAGGGGCTTTTTAGTCCCCAAAATGCCAAAAAGAGCCCCTGAAAATTAGCATAGAGTTCAATGCTTAAATACAATTTTGGAGTGCTATTTTTATGACATGGAAGAAAGCAAGATTCTCTTAATTTTGTCAATGTCGGGTTGAAAATCTGCTTGCCCTATCGGGCCACCAAAAATTATGACTTGTATACATTTTTGCTGGCCTGAAGTGCAATTTCACTGGCCCTGGGCCAGCGGGCCAGCGGGCTAGTGCGAGTGTCGAGCCCTGAGTTATAAAATGCAGTTCATAGTACACTCAGTAATCAGTATTTGTTTGTGTGTGGAAGAAATAGAGCATGTAAATACATGTAAATAGAGCTGAAAGGTTGTTCTATAATAAATACATTTAGGAGTCCCACAAATTTTCTTTTGAATATATTTAAAATGGGTATGAAAGCATGAAGTCATATTGAAGCTTCATTCATTCAATTTACACCTTCGTTAAAATTGGAAGCTGGACAAGCGCAATATGTTTTATTGTAGGTTTGTAGCCTTAGGTTATGCTTCAGACTTGACCTAGTTAAAATTACAGGTCTGACCATCTGATAGATACTTATGAGAGCATGAAATGATTTATGAAGGGGGGAAAAAGATGAGTTTTTCTTTTCTGTCTTTGGAAAGGATGTTTGTGTTTTGATCTTGATTGTTTTCTTCTAATAGACCTATAGATCCGTTGGTAATAGATATAACCCTTTCAAAACTATTTGATTTTGTACATGGGTCATTCCACGGGGTTGGGGCAAAAAATATGACGATGTCCATGTAACGGTGGTATGAGATCTTCTACTACACGTGGAAGATGAAATCATATGTTGAAGATTTGGTAGTGCTATGAATAGTATAGAGTAGTGCCCTACCAGAATCGTTCCTGTTTCAGTTGCTTTTCTTCAAAATCTTTGCTTAGAGCACATGACTCTTTTTACCACCGTTACATGGACATCATATTCATAATAACATTACATAACTTTGGGTCCATAATATTGATTCACCATGAAGCCTTGAGTACTTCTGAAGAGAGTTGGCTATGCTTTTTAAGCAAAACTCAATTTGACCGCGAACATTGTTACAGTTGATAGTGGACACAGTTTCTCACTTCTGGTATGTCACAAAATTGCCCCAACCCCGTGGAATGACCCACATGCATTCTGTTTAGACCAAAGCCGTTCAGACTTGACCGAGTTTTTTAGAGTTCTGACCATGCCGATATTTATGCGAGCTTGACATGATTTATGACAGGGAAAAAAGATGTTTTTCTTTTCTGGCTTTGGAAAGGATGTTTGGTGTTTTGATCTTGATTTTTTCTTCTATAGAGCTATAGATCTGTTGTGAAAGAATGTACCCTTTCAAAACTATTCAATTTTGTACGTGTATGCACTCTGCTTCTAAGACCAAAGCCTTTCAGACTTGTTTAGAGTTCTGACCATTTTGATATCATGAGAGCATAAGATGATTCATCATTTATGACATAAACAAAGATGTTTCTTTTGTGTTTTGATCTTGTTTTTTTTCTTCTTTAGAGCTATGGTTGTGATAGATCTATATATAAATCTGCTGAAAACTGTTTTATATTTCTGCTTAGACCAAAGCCCTTCAGACCTAGTTTAGAGGTCAGACCATCTGATAGATACTTATGAGAGCATGAAATGATTTATGCAAGGGGGGGAAAACATATGTGTTTTTCTTTTCTGTCTTTGGAAAGGATGTTTATGTTTTGATCTGGATTGTTTTCCTTCTACAGACTTGACCGAGTTTAGAATTCTGACCATGCTGATATTATGAGAGCATGACATGATTTATGAGGGGAAAAAAAAGATTTTTCTGTCTGTGGAAAGGATGTTATGTTTTGATCTGGATTTGTTTTTTCTGTAGAGCTATACATCCGTTGTAATAGATATTAACCCTTTCAAAACTGCTTGATTTTGTATACATTCATTCTACTAAGATCAAAGCCCTTTACACTTGACCTAGTTTAGAGAATTAGAGTTCTGACCGTTCTGATATTATGAGAAATGAAATTATTCATGGCAGAAAGAAAGGATCCCTTTCTTTCTTTGGAACTAACGTGCTGATCTGGATTTTGTTTGTAGAGATACATATAAATAGTGCTGATTGACCATTCTAATGGATTATGAGAGCATGAACAGCTTTTTGAAAAAAAAAGGACCAATATATTTTTCTCTCCCGGAATAGTTGGTTTTGATGGTTGAATTACTTCTAATTCTAAATAGAGCTGAACTTCATAATTGGAGCTGACACATATTTTTGCCAAAGGAAGGAAATAATTATGATTTTGTTGTTATATTAGAAATGGTTGCGACTTGTTGAAGAATTGAGACAGAAGTTTCCTGTCAATATGGAAGTCACAAAGGACAAGGTCCATTGGTACTCCTAATGATTTCCGTTTGATAAATATATATATATTTTTGTTCTTTTTCCTTGTTCAGTTTGTTAATATTGCTCTTTCAATAATAACCCCAATCAGTGGCGTAGCGTGGTCGGACTGATTGGGGGGGGGGGGGGGGGGGGGCACGCAAAATTATTGGGGGGCAGCACCTTATGTATTTCTTTGTTTTTTCAAAAAATGGCCCCTTATGTTTTCTATTGTTTTTCATAATTATTGGGGGGGGGGGGGGGGGCACAGGCCCCCCCGTGCCTCCCCGTAGCTACGCCACTGACCCCAATAAAAGAGATGGGAAGGAACAGTGAAATTAAATACTCAGTGTAGTGTGTGTAAAACAGCCCCAATACATTTCTATAGAGCTCAATGCGAAACAAACATTTTAAAAGTGCTATTTTCATGTAGATGAGTTTGAAAAGTAGCCGCCCAATTAAAAAAAAAGATGTTTCCCCTGGGGAAGAAATAACTCCACTCTCCCCTTCTCACGTACACTGTAATTTATTATTTGCCACCAACTGTCCTCTCATTTAATACTTACAAAATAATGGTACATTTATACACGAGGTCTCTGGGAGTTTGAACCCTCCAAAAG
>JBAMJV010009882.1:25000-44044 GCA_037951105.1 Echinarachnius parma | reverse complement strand
TATTCAGCCATTCCCGTTTCCCGTTCCGCAGGCGTCTGCTGTGATCATCATGTCGCTGTTTTCCCGACGTGCAGTCGACATCATCGAAACCAAGACTGTCTCTGGTCCCGAATCCCGGAGATACATTGCCGTTTTCGTTTAGGTCCATGTTTTACTATCGCACCTATATACACTAATTGTATTCCCTTGTATAATTAACAAAGACTATCTAGACCCCTAACAAAATGCACTCAAATTAAATGTAGTGACACATAATGAATTTGACGTGCGCACACGATGTGGTAAACGTAATTATGGTAATGGTATATATAATTATATAAGAACTGGCGCCCTATTGTTCATCAGTTTGTATTGTTCTGATTATCAAGTCTTGCGGGTAATCAGTATCCATCAGCAGTGGTATAGCTACTGTCCATCAGGATAGGAAGGCATTTGGTGCTGGTATCGTAAAGTTCAGATACCAGCGGGTTTCAACCTCCCCCAGGAAGCAGTGGGTGACTCTGAAAAGGGTCCAAGTACTTTATGCAGGGCATATGCGTAGGAGGTGGGGGTGGGGCTGGGGCTGCAACCTGCCTGGAATTTTGAAAAATGTCATATTCGGGCAAAAGACACCTTAAATTCGGGCAAAACCATACCACCATCGGGCAAACTCATGTTACATTTGGGCAAAGTCATCTTATTTTCGGGCTAAACCGTCTCATATTTGGGCTCAACTGTCTCATAATTATTTGGGCTAAACCGTCTCATATTTGGGCTCAACTGTCTCATAATTATTTGGGCTAAACCGTCTCATATTTGGGCAAAATCGTGTTATGTTTGGACTAAGCCATCCAAAACATATCATGTTCGGGTATCAAAAAGGCGAGGATTTGTTTCCTTTTGCTTATCGGGAAGGACACTTATTCATACCTCAGCCCCCTTGAGACAAAATGTTCCCCTATCCCCCATGATAACATCCAGGCTAACTATAAACGTAAGTATTTCTTATGTACACTCTCATACATTATTTCTGCAGAGGCTGAATTCAATTACTGAAGCATTATATTCGTATTCTTTCCTCGTCTGTGTCTTCTTCTTATGCTCCTCTTATGGTTTCATCCTCCTTCATTGTTTCTATATATTTTCTAAATATCACAATCATGTTAATTGGCAAGGCATGCATGCATACACACGATTCATTTAGGGATATAACAAAGACCTATTAAGAAACTGTCCGTCAAATAAATGTCAGCTTAAGTTGACAGTTAGATACTAGAGAGAAGGACTTAAAAACTATATTGTCATTTTAAAATCGGAAACACATTCATCAGTCATGTCAGTAGGACACCTGGAGCGCTGTAGCATGTTCGGTTCAACGAAACCCAATGCTAAGAACCATCGAAACATCGATTTTTTTTAGCATTGTCTCTGGCGTGAGTGTGATAAGACCACTGATCTATACTTAGTAGAGGTCGGTGGATAAGACCCTTTCATGGAATCTGCTGAAGAAGCTCACTTTATTATTCCCGAGGGTACTAATCTACACAACGCCCCCTGTCAGTTGGTGCGGCGCACCCGACCGTGGCGTGCAGTTCACCGGTTGAGTGGTAACGCCACGCCAAGCCAATCGCTTCTATACTTCTACGTGTAGGTCGTGCGGTGTAGTAATGCAATGCAATTTGCAATGCAACAAGTGCGATGCATTGTTTGAAGAATATTAAATGCATCGATAGTATAGTACTGACTGTATTGACGACACGGTTTTTCAGTGGAAACCTTTTATATACCACAGCAGCCGCATAAACGTCACGGCAGGTGCAATATACGCCGGTGTTTTAGCGTCAGTGGTTGTGTAGTATTTATTGCAGTCTGAAATATATACATACAATACTACGTTGCAGATATATTTTTTAGTACTCCACTATAAACCTTTGGATACAATTATCTTCATTATTATCATTATTGTTTATTGCAAATGGCCTCTCCGGTAACTCCGAGGAGTAAAGGGAGCAGGAAATTAATTCCGATCAGCGAATCTGGCTTATTTCATGAGGATCAGGATGACTTGGACACCTATTTCCAGCAGATGAGAACGTCGTCGGACGAGCCGAGTTCCCCGTCATCAATGTCCACTTCATCGTCGTCATCGACAGACCACTTTTGTCGTGGTTTTCCCTTGCAACTTCACGTCCCAGAGGCATTTGCCGCTCACCAGAAGAAACCCCAGCACAGGAACAATAACGCGAACTCCGGCACTAGCGCGAATCAACAATACCAGGACAACAGTCACCAGATGAAATTTTACGTCAATGAAAATGTGAACACCGGTACGACCTCGTCGTCGACGTCATCGTCGCCTTCGAAGCAGAAGGACGAGGAGAATCGGACGTTGCGTTTTGTGGGTCGCAGGGGGCTGGCGACCGGGGATGGGGAGGACATTACGAGCGGGAAGGGGACGATCAGAGGGGTGAAGAATAGGGTCCGATCGGGCATCGCCAACTTTGAGTTTAAGCCTCTTGATAACAACAAGGTTTGTATGATGATAATGATGTTTCAATGTTTCAATATCCAAGTTTATTTTTCAATTTCCAACAAAATATAACAATACCAAATGTAATGTATTTGTATGATTATGTGTAATGCTAAATAAACTTGGTAGTAGATTATTTTTATGGGTGTATTTAATGTAAACATATCGAGCATATCATAATAAATCATGTTTTGTGTGCTCTCAACATTATAATAATCAAAATAAATTATAATTATTACGGTAACTTTCATTTTGTATAAATACCGCAATGTGTGTAATTTAAAATACTGCATTAGGTTTGTGCATTAGTATTTTAACCACATTCGTGTGTTGTATGTTTTGAAATTGGTATATTAATTATGAATCTATAATATAGTTAACGTTGACTATAAACCGTCCCCGAATTATCTTCTTTAGACTTTGTGTCGCAAGCAATTAGTTTATCGTTTTTAGCTTTGTTAAAAGATAATACCAGATAATGTACACGGATGCGGTGTTAAGTAATTAATAGATCCCTAAATACATAAGTTTTCCCGTCCATTTTGTCATTTGTGACGACCGACTAAATTGAATGGACTTTTTGTGAAATTGGTCGACGATAGACGAAATTGAAGCTGGCATTGGCATATTTTCGGCTTATCGGGACGAAATTGAAGTACAAAATTATAAAAAAATTGAATGAAAAAGTGTTAAAATGGACGGGAAAACCTATAATAAGCCCGGATACTAAGTCACCATTTCTGAAAATCCGCGTTGATACGTTGAATTAATGGAACAATGATTGTGTTCTTGGAATCAAACTTTGTTAGCACTGTATAATCACTAAAATCACTGTATCCTAAACTTCAGCAGCTAAATTGTTGGAGACAAGTGTATGTTCCTGACATTCGTAGATTATTTAAACTTAACAACAACACCACCAAAACAAATTACAACAACAAAAAACAACAAATCGCTTCTGTTAAAATTCACATTGAAAGGTTGATTTGACAAAGATCTGTAACACTGTGTTTTTAGAATCAGTGTTAGTACTTAAACATAAGTGAATAAGAGTGGCTATGCTCATACTTATATATATATACAGTGTTGATATTAAGTCATACGTGAAAATAACTTAACAATTAAACAACATCACCATAATATCATATTATGATAGTGATATATGTGAGGATATATACAACATAACGTGAAAATAACCTAACAATTAAACAACATCGCCATAACACTCTATACTGTATAGTAATATGTGAGGATACATACAAACATGAGTTTAGGCATTATTTTAAGCATTCACACAAACTGGACAGTATAAGTTCTTGTCCAGTATGAGGGTTACTGGGGTAATCTTGTTTAACATCATGTCTACGTTCCATTTTCCCAAAGCGTTCTTTGTAAATAGACGTAGTAAATGTTTATCTAGTTCGCAATGTCGTGGTAAAAGCTAAGTAACTTTCTCTGCATATATGTCAACATTAACCTGTTTCCTCCTAGATTGTACAACCCATATTCTATAGAGTTAATACAGTGCCGACCAGATTCCCGTAGGAAATTGCTTAATGTGTATTACTAGTCAGAACACCCTTGATATGATATGCGCAGAGGTTTAATAAGTTGGTCCCCAAATAAGTATGATATGATTATTTCACATTATTCACGATGGAGAAAATAATTTTCATACAAATCTTAGAAGGCAATAATCATGTTTTCCATTAAAGGCTCAAAGTTTATTATGTTTTATTTGGTCATGCCAAGCCCCTTTAAAATAGGTACTATAGATGACGAAATAATATATTTTCTTAAATACACAGTATACTGTTTCTTTTGCAAAAAAAGTTTATTCTGTGTTTAGATTTCTGATTGCGCATCTATTATACTCAAGTTGTATGGGTACAACAATGACGAATGAATCATACAAATTTGTGAAGTGGTGTGCATCCATTGAAACGTGGGAACATTTCTATCCATTGCCAGGACTTGACCTACAAATATTGGGGCATTGACTACACCAGTGAGCCATCTTCACAGGGGGTACATATCCCAGGTAGAGCGGATAAAGAGAACAATAATATGACGCTTTGTCCAATTGACTGGCAAACGTAGCCCCTCAGGGTCATACCCCAATTTATCGGGTTAATTACCCCCTCTAATTATAAAGAAAGAAATAAAGAATGGAATATTATTTTTTCTATCGTCGACATTCATTCACGCAGGACATAATAATCGGTAATCCATACACTATACAATGATTAATATAATAACTTTCAGGTCTGCAATATGGAATGCTTCTTTGTTACCCCCCCCCCCCCCCCCCCCCCCCCCCCACAATCCACCATCACGAACGTCAATTTTCTGTTTATTAATACGTAGTTAACTTGCTTGTTTGTATTAATATTTGTCAAAGTTCTAACAAAAACATAATGCCAATTATATTATCGAAACAAATTGTTAGTAAACTCGAAAGGTGGAGTTTGAAGGAGTAGGCTACAGTCCACACATCCGATATCCGGATCTTGAGGTACACATTTTGGTATTGTCAGTATGTTAGGAAAGTAGTTCCAGGTCCAGTTGGAAGAACACTTGAAGACCTGTTCAAATATATTATAGGATATATAATGGTGATTATTTATTTATTTCTCTCTTTGTTTTTAAGAAGCAAAATGTAGTCAACTCCCAATGCCCAAGATGGAGTCTGTAGAATCATCGTCTACGTACGCCACGTTAGTGCGGATTGTCAGAAAGACCTTCGAAGATTGCCAGTATATACGTCAGAAAACTGTTCCAGAACCACCGGGTCCGTTTTGCGCATCGATCGAGACCTCTTCAAAAATTTAGGAAAACATATTTTGATTACGTATTTGTTGTTTATTCTCCTCTATTTTTAGAAACAAAGTGTAGTAAACTCGCAAGATGAGGTCGGTAGAATCATCGTGTACACAACGAGTGTTCGGATCGTCAGACAGACCTTCGAGGATTGCCAGTACGTCAGAAAACTGTTCCAGAACCATCGGGTCCGTTTCGAGGAGCGGGATCTCTTCATGAACTCCAAACACCAGAAGGAGCTCGAGGAGAGACTAGGCACGACGGCCGACATCAACCTCCCGATCATCTTCATCGACTGGTGAACTCGTAGGGGTGATTTGAAACTACGGTTAACCGTCTTCAACTAGACGATTTAAACTTTACATTTCCGCGACCAATACTCTCCATGATTGTAAAATAAATGACACAACTATTCTGTAACTAAATCCCTTTAACAAACAAGCCAGAGGACAGGGTGTTACCTGTAAGTGACTACATAATTAAACAAGTGAACATTTGAAATGACGAAAGATTTTGACGTTTTAGAGTAAATATTATTTTCCCTAATTTTCCCCTAATATACCATCTATTACACGTTGATGTTCATGTACTATTACACTTTAACACTAGCGTTATTTTATACATCATTTTACAAAGGTAATAACGAGGGTTCGTGAGGTTGACTTGGATCTTATAATAAAGAACCATATCACATCGGGTATTATTCTTCTTTATACAGATTAAATTATAATAAGACGATTGTAAGCAAACGCCATGTTTACATTATACGAGCATCCCATATGGATAGTAATATATTAAATCGCATATAATATAATGTGTATGTGTGCTGTGTGATTTGTCATAGCACCTGTCGTTAATACCGATAACCTTGTCACGTAATTGCGAATTCCATAACAACGTGATTGATTAGATGTGTCAAATTTTGCACATCCCCACCACAACTTTCGATTCATGGTTGCCTGGTCAGGTAAATGTTAATTAATGCACACACACACCCTGTCCTCTGGCTTGTTTGTTTGTTTGTCCTCTGGGATCTAGTATTGTTAAAATCGACAATATTATACTTATTACTCTATAAGCAGTTCTCACATGACTTGTTGCATTAGTATTACAAATAGAAGCATGTAACAGGATTCAGTTTATACTGAATGTCTATTTCGTTATAATGACAGATATGTATGATTGAAATGTTTAAACTTGAAAGTATCCCAGGGACCGGTTCAACTGTGTACAGATATAATGTACATGGCTATGAGTTAGCAACTACCCCTTTGCATTGTCACACGTCAGTCCTCGGTCACACATCAGTCCTCGGTCATAAAATCCGATCCGCACATGCAGCAATACACATTTGATCGACCATTCGTTAGTTTTTGCATATTTATGTTGGCAAAGTTATATTAGATCCCTTTAATGCACATCTTCCCCGTCCTTCAGATCCTTCTGGTCGTTTTTATTTTGCTTTAAGTCTATGTGTAATCCTGGATGCAAACACAAGCAGACAACAAACATCTTGCTAGAGACACAGAACAATCATATCAGTGTCACAAAACTCAACCGGTGTTGTGTTAGATCATATACCTACGGTTAGATGCAGCCTGATAGTTTGATCTACATGTATGTGGCGAACTAAATAATTATATAAATAGATTGGAACATATTACATTTAAATAATGATAATAATATAATGTTTACATTTATTTAGCGCCTAATATATTATAGCGCTTTACAATGATATTATTGGACACACTCATAATCATGAAATAATGTAATAATGTAATTATTGGTCATCGGACACACTCACAATCAATCGGCACATGACGTGCACTTTCTGCTCCCTTGGGAGCAAGGCATTCTGGCAGCCACAGTATGTGATTTACATATTTATTATTTTAAAAAAACATGCATCTACGTATAGAAATATGTGAGGTTAAAAACGGAACTGTACACGCGTATTATTTAGTTGGATATTTAGTATACATTACTTTTTTTTTCTTTCTTAATAAAGAATACGTATAAACAAGTTGAAACGGTTAAAATGGTTTGTGAAGTTGTGAAAACTATTAACCAAGTATATAAAAAAAAACTTTCTATCTGACTTACATGTAGTTTGTCTGTAATATACTCTGACACAAACTATCTACGAAAGTTTTACCCCAAAGAGATGCCCCTAATCTAAACAAATACCACATCTACATATGCATGTCTTTTGTGATGCGACGCAGCGCAACTATTTTCAGCCACAACTATTTGCTCACCTTTACTCATTTTCCTCTTCAACAGTTCCCCCTTTTCTTCTGGATTTGTACCTCCCTTTGTTCCATATCGTTTAGAATAATGGAGAAAGTGGTACAACCGTCGACCCTTTCAGGTTGCGCAAATGTTGGGTTTTATTCAAGATCACTTTTTAGGCTTCTCATAAAGATGCAAATTTCGACATAACAAACGGAGGAGTGTCACACTTTTGAATGCAGCAAATAAGTTAAAGTGATCCATTAAATGTATATTTTCCCCAAAAAAGTAATGTTTGAGACTTCATTCATATACAAATTACATTGTAAGATTCTTGAGAATAATATGTGAGAATTTCATAGCAACAAAATATAGTTTACCTATAGTGAAAACAGAGAAAAAATCAATGTCTGAGTTCATCCCCATCGTTCACGTGACGTATCCGAATTCAGATACTATGGACGATTGAGTATCCCAATTCAGAAACTCTTGACTTCTGTCGGAAACCGTCTATAGAAGTTCTCAAAGTCATACTTAAATATATCCATGATTATAGAGACATTGTAAAAATCCAAACCCATTTCATTCTTCTGTTACCATAAGCCAAAAAACAAGGTACAAGAGAAGTGTGAAAGCCCCGAGTGATTTTGGTTGAAATTGTACAAAGTAATAATGGATCACTTTAACAAATGTGTCATATATACTGTATTCTAATAAGGAAAGACATGAAATTAAACTTAAATACATTAAACAAAATATAAAACGTCATGTTACATGTATGTTATATTCTATCTCGGATTGTAGGTGTAGGGAAATGCATTTATAATTGATATAATGTATTGATTCCAGCCCGATTTATTTGTATCAATCTTCCTGCTACATGGCTTAAGAAGGAAGTAAACAACTGCATTTAAAAAGACAGGAATAATAAATAGATACATGGAATCGATAAATTAAAAAACATGAAAATTAATTGATAAATAGAAATAAATTAACAAATATGTGAATACGTAAATAAATAATTAAATAAATAAATGCATACAAAATATAAAAGCAGTATTATTAAGCAATAGCGTGACGTATATATAGATTAATATATGATACGCTATATATTTTTAATGAAAGATCATTATGTCAGTCGAAAAAAATTAATTATTTGAATCGTATAGAACGAGGATATGTACATAAAATAATGTCCTTCATTAATACTATCGGCCCAACTAATTAAAATGCGGAAAACCGCGTATAGTGTAATTATCCAACAGTAATAAATGCTGTATTGGAAAGCTACATGTATACAATTTGTAGGTTGTTGTTGTTTGTTATTTTAGCGTTCGTTCAAATTGAATATTTACGCATTTTACCTGTGTATTTCCAATATATTGGTATAGTGGCATAGACGGGATGATACCATTCGGAGGGGGGGGGGAATGGGTTTCACAATTTCACACAGGGGTATATATAGGGGCAGCGTGAAAAAAAGAGAAAAAAGAATACATGTATGTCGTTTCGAATTCCGGCTTTATGTAGGGATGGGGTCACTACCAATGGAGGGCCGCATATTGGGGGAGCTATGGAAAGGGGGGGGGGGGGCTAGTGGAAAATCCCCAGAGGTGGACGATTATTGACCCCCACATTGCCCCACTTTTGCTTCGCCCCTGCTGATTAGTGGGAATTATATCGATCATTCCCACGAAGGCAGCATTTATACACGATGTTTCTTTGTCACGTCATCGGCTAAACCTCGGATGAAATCACATGCATAGAGACAATTAACGAGGAAACGTATAGTAGGAGTGTTTTTGTATATATAATTATTTTCTCCTTTTCTGTAATTGAGATATTATGTGTGTTAGATTGGTCCAAACGTATATTTTTTAGTACAGTTGATATAGAGGAAAAGAGGAACTTTGATTAAACAAGTGTCTTTTTAAAATAAAGAAAGATAAATTATTTGCATAATTATGTCTTACCCATGCTTTACTCTTCTTGTTCTTGTACATATACACATATTATGACCATGAATGCGGTAGTAATTAATTTATCTATATTCATATCTTCATATTGATTTGCACTCATCAAAAATTATCGAAAAGTTCAGTTTTGGGTAGGCCTATTAATTTTTTTCTCTATACATATACATGCATTAATGGGTATTGTCATATACATGTACATGTATATTGAATACATTGCAATCAGTTATACAAAATTATTTATAAAAAAACATGCCAAGGTCAATTTGGTCATAATCAGTTCAGCGAATCCAAGGCAGTTCACCACGCCTTTATTGTATACTTTCAATTCCTTTCAAAAACCTTAAGGATTGACTAATGAACGAATGACATAATTATAATAAAACATGTATAACGCCATTCAACTGCAACATGTACACGAAGAAGTGCACTACATAAAATAATTCACCCCCTCGCATCCATTAAGAGACAAGCGTGTACGGGTGTTACAATGGTTGCCATGACGACCACTCTAACCGTTGTACGCTGGGAAAACGCGTTAATGAATATTTATTGAGTAAAATTCATTTTGTGTCGGCGTTCATTTAGATGGCATTGGCAGCCCACGGGAATGGATTGCATTATACGTTTACAAGTACACGACGTATTGTGTTTTTACGCGTGTGTATATTGATGATTGTATTTCCGCTTATAATATAATATCAATAAACAGTGTACCTCGTTTTCTAAACCATACCGATTTTAAAATATAAATAACATGTTTACCATCTTTCTCAATTATTTTTGGCGAGATGGTGGATTCGCTTTTTCGTTTGTTTTACTGATAAAAAATGATAGAAAAATAACATAATACAGTACTGACATAAAAACGGAATATTATACGTTGTATGTTTTTACCATGAGTAGAAATGTATACATGTAATTGCTGACAAATAATCAATAATTATGCACCTAGCCTTTATCCTGCACATAATTATTTTGTTCAGTTCAATTCAACATTACAATAAAGGAAGTGGTAAAGGGTTAGTATATATCCAGAATACAGATCAAGGGATAGTGATGACGCCCAATGATGAATTGTTTATGCAATCAAAGTAAAGTATGCATTGCAGTGAATATTTGCATAACGGAGATACGTTTACATCTAATAGATTCCCCGGTGAGATATAGCACACCGAGTTCGTGATCATTATCATTCCCAAGTTTTTCATCATTCTATCGCCATTAATTTTTCGTCGTCCTTGATGAATTAATTATTGACAGTAACATGGGAGTAGTATACGGCAAATATAATTATGCTTAACTCATTTCCTATTTTAAAGGGATCTAGTAACTTTGTTGACAAGTGCAAAAAGTAAGGAGTGATTAATAAAATGTATATTGGTGTGATCTGATATGTCCAGAAAGTAATGTGTGAAAATTTCACATTAATTGGATGTTTTTTGGCTGAGATATGAGCAAAAATGCAAAGTGATATTCACTTACCTTTTGCACTTACTTTGTACACGGCTCAAAGTATCCCGTAGACAATTTAACATCTGAACACTTCAATCGTAAATATCTTTAGAACGAAATGGAAATTTGAAAAACCGAACCCTGTCCTATGCTTTTATTGTCAATATGAAAATAATAAGGTAGGAAAGAACCACTAGAGTTCCAAGTAAATTTTTGAGGATTTGGACAATGTTACCAAGTCCCTTTAAGAAATGTCATGTTGCCGAACCCTTCTTCATTCGCATTTAAATGACATGTTTGAGGAGCGTATTACTTACAAAGTAACGGTTGCTTTGTTCTTAAGTTCTCAAAGTCAAGTCTTACACTCGAATGATTTTGTCTCCAATGTCACGTACATGTAGGTGCCAAGGTGTGCCCGTGTTCTTTGTAATCAGATAATTCAAGCGAATATTATACAAACACACTATACTGCAGGGATTCCGGCTGTGGGTTATGAGCGGCCGAAAGGTTACGGTCTAAAAATCAATGTCAGTCAACATGACATTGAAATGAAGTCGGGGAATATGTGTAAAAAAATAAAGAAGTGCAGAAGGTGTGTCCCCAATCATTCGTGCGCCCCCCCCCCCCCCCCCCCCCCATCCCGATCTAATCAGTCCGACCACGCTACGCCACTGGGTGAGGTAGTAACTGTCTAACTGCCTGATGCGCCTTCGTGGCGGCTCGGTGGTTGAATGCTCCCCATTGAGTTGAAATTGGACACTATAATGTGTTGGCTTGAAATATACCCATAACGCAGGGGTAATACCAGGGGTATACTGTTTATACAGCACTTACGTGTTTTTTATCTTTCTTTTATCAATGTTTATACAGAGTATAACAATGATTATCAATTTATTATCTTGATTTTCGTATCTAGTGCTATGTATTTGATAAGGCGTGTCCATGTACTTTGTTACAATATACATACAACGTAGATACATAAACCTCGAGTTCACGTTTTGTCACGAAGGGCTAAAACAATAATATGCTCTTAAATTTTAACACAATCAACATTCTAGAAAACTTATCTCAACAAAAATATACTTAAGATTACATTGTTAAATATTTTACATATTTACTTATTGTGATTGTTTTTTTATCACGCGCCTATACGTTGTATTACGAGCCAAACATAACTATAAACTCTGTAGATATTACGCAAGTAAACATTCTTGAAACTTACATCAAGAAAGGCAAATGTATTACATCATTGTCACTTTATTTACTTTATGACATTTACATTATGTAAGTCAATATTCTGATAAACCTGGGGTTCAAAGATGCAAGTTGTATTTGTTTTAATGACTAGGATTAAAGTATCATCCCTCCTCTTCTAAATTCATGGTTTTTGTGTTAATTGTTTTCAAATGTATGATATTTATGATTAAGTAAATTATATTGTTTCGTTTATTCTGTAGGACCTGAGCAAACTAGAAGAGCTGAACGAATCGGGAGAGTTGAGAAGAATTCTTAAAAGATTTGAGGTAAGACTACTTCAGTTTTATATTCCATCTAAAAAAAAATACAATTGACACCATCATATATTTGTTCACTTTGATACCACCTTATTATTACTTTCGAACATTTTAATTGATTTTGCATAAAGATTTAGATTTCATCTAAAAAATATATATTATCAATTGCTTTTGCTTTCATTGTTCCCCAAATTGGTTTCTTAATAATCAATTATATGTATTGTATCTTAAACTAAATATACATGATACATATCATATACATATACACGACAACCCGTTGTATTTAGTTATATGTTACTGTTTGTATCAACTATTTAGATATTAATAGTTTTCTGATATTGTTTTTTTATTTTTTTAATTCTGAAACAAGTCTTAAACTATTAGGTTCATACCACCATACTGATACACGATTGCATTGTATTGCAATGAATTAAGACTGTCATACAGAAATTGGGTTACCAATAAATAAGGCATAACAGAAATGTATCTGATACACTTACATCATTCTTAGAATCATAACCAAATACATAAGAGGAGAATATAGTTCATTTAAAAATTAATGACAGTAAAATCAAAATGGGCAACCAATAAAAAATACATACGCTACATTGTTATCGGGAAACGCGTGTACACGGGGAAATTATAATGTTTACTTTGCAAGCTTTGTTGTTTGTCATACCACCGTGACTGTCTTCACCCATTGTCTACTATATTTCTCAGGGACAAGTTGAACAATAGGTTACGTGGCAAACTTCGCATTCCATTCAAACTTGAATGTATAGTTGATAATAATATTTCCCTATTCATCCTTCATAAATGGACCAGTTTGCGCGTGAAATTCAATGGAATGTCATTATCATTTGTCAGTGGTTTGTGAAACGGGCATGTGGATGTTTGAAATGAGGCATATGATGATTATAAAATTTAGTATAAGTTCTGAACAAACAACGTTTGAAAGCACTATGATAAAAGTAAATGTAGCATAACGTCATTCGAGGCAATAAAACTTAGATAATGGTTTATTTTCCAACTAGTATAATATGTGACAAAAAGCAGCTATACAGTATGTATTTAGTACATGTATTATTTTGGTTGAAACGAGGAAACTTCCATATACATGGCATAATGGTTTTATATGAATAATTGTTTTATATTGTTTCAAATTAAGTACATATGAAATATATGGCGATAGTAAAACGTTGTAATGATCGTTGAAAAGTATATATATATTTATACAAAGATAAATATAGCGTCTATAATAAATTGCAATATTAAATTCAATCATAGAGGAAACAAAGTGAAGCAATATCAGAAGACGTCTTTGTACACACACGGATTGTATTGATATCGTGCCGATAGCAAAGACACACGTTACTTCAGAGAGAGACAAAATCAATAATTGTTCTCTGTCTGTCGATATAGTGTAGTGGTTCGGAATACACTGTCTTTCACAATGGGTATTATTATATAGACCTACATTATTTCACCCCGAGGGTGCATCTCACAGCACGCAGTAAAGTTTCTGTTGCATTGTGGGCTATTGTACAGTCATTTTTGTTACATAATAGCCAGGCCTATAACACTCTCACTGGTCAGCTATTATACGCGTCTGGTCAAGAGCTCATTGACGTGTATTGATCGTTACCGAGCGAAGGTCCATTGACCAATGACAATACAAATGACCCCCTTTAAGAAAACGATGGACAGGAATGTCGATAGTACTATTACCGAGATCCTCCAAGCGTATGTCTTTAATCTGGAGAGGTTATATTAACCATGCGAAGTTGTATTTTAAGATACCCTAACGACCTTGCCTAATGTCGCTTGAGAAGTATAGCTTTTTAAAAGTCCAAGGTATTCTTCCAAGCGTACGTCTTCATTATAAAATGGCTACATTCTCCACTCTCAGTTACTTAGAGCATGGACCTAGCTTACCATAATGAGCTTGCCTAATATCCCCTGAACGTTATAGGTGTTTAAATGTCGATGGTACATTACTGAAATCTTTCAAGCGAACTATTTCAGTTTACAATTGCTACATGAAGATATATTTTAAGATAGTATACCCTAATAACATTGTCTAATATAGTATACGTTTACAAATATGGACTGTAAATTACCGAGATCCTTCAACTTCAAGCGTACATCTCCGATTTGAAGAAAAAAATCTTTATATTTACCGCATGAAGTTGGTAGATTGCATTACAAGTAGGGTCGTCACAACGATTACCCTGTCAATCAGAACATTGTAGAAAATGGAACAAAAAATAGGAAATATTTACAAAAGAGCATTTCTATCCGTTTTCTCACCAACTCAACTGTTAAATTGCGTTATTATTATTGTAGTTTCTTTAGAGGAACACGACCCGAGGGTGGACTGAAGTGTATACATGTGGAGGCCATCGCTCCGTACATTGTCGCTCGTGAAATTGCGGCAAATGTAACATTTGTACAAAGGAGCATTTGTATCAATTTTTCATTATTTTTAAATTTTTCTTTTCTTTCTTTACAGAAACACAACCCGATGGTGAACTGCAGTACATGTGGCGGCCATCGCTACCTACCCTGCCAATCGTGCAGTGGTAGCAAGAAGTCGTTATTACGTAACAACTGGACCGATACGTTCCACACCCTCAAATGCTCACTCTGCGATGAAAATGGGCTACAGAGGTGCAAGACGTGTAATTTAAAGTAGTAAACGAATAATTAAATAATCAGTGTTTTAGTAGAGTCCGCCATGTCTGAGGGCGAAGCCGCCAGAAAATATGAGGAAAAGATCAGAAATTAACTCAATAAATGAAAGTGTGCCGAAAAAATAGGCTATACGACGGGACTCGAACCTGAGACTTACAGAATTCTACATCGGTGCTCTAACTACTGAGCGCCAAAGCTCTCTTATTAACTGATAGTACTTCATCAGAAAGATCTTGAAATGCTCGTACTATTTAAAAGCTTGTTAGTACACTGGTCTCGGAATCCGGAGGTCACGGGTTCGATTCTTTACACATAATCACCCGAATTATTTTTTTAAACATTTTTTTTCCTCGGATCCATGTCCAATTCCTCCAAAAGTTACCTCGGGGCCGGACTTGACTACAACACTCTTAATAATTAATTATTTATTTAGTGTTGATTTTTAATTTACTCTAGTTATTGTGAACGTGCAACATAAATCGTGTATTTGTTCTCTGTAAATAAAGATAGATAATAAATATAATGTAAATTTTTATATTTGAAAATTGCAGTGCAAATATTCTTTTGACAATTTCTTGTATAATATAAAAGAAAAAAGTAAATATATGTTCTAGTGTCACGTAGATATAAACGGTAGATACTTAATGATACAGTCAATCCTGTCTACACAGGTGGTCACTATAATAGAGCAGGCTTGACTGTATGTGTAAACATAGTTCAAAATGTATTAGTGTTCCAATAACAACCGGAATGTATTGTAGTCTTTACTAACTGATTAATGCAATTGGGATTTAAAGAGGGTAAAACGCATAATTATGATTATTAGATATACCATTCGAATTAACAACAATGTTAAACCAAGGAGGTATACTTTATTATACCTCCTTGGATAAACTTACAACAATTGTATAATACAATACACATGCAAACGGCAAAATTGTCTTCATTACATAATACCAATATCAATAACTTATAACACAAGGCATTTCAGCGCATTTAGTACCATTTACATGGCATTTTACTGTTATAACTAGAATGTACTTACTTCGTGTGTCAATTAGGCTTTATGTGCCTTCATAATCATAGTAATGTGTACATTAAAACAATTATAATGGTTTTCTGAATATAGAGCTACTCGATCCTCTGAGCTTCTCATGGTGTCACTTACGATTGTTTGTATCTGGTCATGCGCGCATTATGTATGAATAGGACGCACTGTATCATAACAGGCGGAAATAATCGCAATGCAAATATCGACATTTGCATCGCGATCCAAATTTCAAAATTAAGAGTCTACACTTTTCACCTATTTATTTTGTAAACATGAACGTATGTCGTTTTATCAGAGCAAAACAAACCTTGCATTTACTATACAGCTGGCTGTTTATATGCATGTTCATATTTCATTATTATTTTTAGTAAAATTGCATCTTATACTTATATAATTGTTAAACACAGAGTCAGAAATGATATCGTTCATAGCCTGTCAATTATATACATTAAATAATAAAGAATTAACAAATTATATGTATTACTATTGGTGATAGCCGTTTTAAATCAATTACTTTCATCACATCGGATACTTTGCGCTAAATGTTTTTTTTCTTCAAACATCTGGTTGCAAAACAAATTCATTAAAATAGTTTCCCATTTCAAGTGTCATCCGTTGTCTAATTTTCGTGTGTTTTTAAAGAAATTATAACCAACTTTCATTAGACTTTTGTTCATAACATTTTGCTTAAATGCCTACGGAAACGGAGTGATTAAAACGTTATCAAAACAAAACAAACTTAACATATTCGGAGAATGTATACATACAAAGTATTGTAACTCAGGCTCGACTCTTATAGTACTATTTTGTATTCTTTTAGAAACGCATTACTGAACGTCTTGAAATTATTAAATTCATTCAAAGTTCTCAAAATGGTGCAGACAATATCATTTAATTGAATAAGAATGTTTCAAACCATAACAATGACGCTGATATAGATATTTTATAGCAGACTGAGTCCCGTGCATGAAGCGGGTTTATTATTTTTTTAAATCATTGTTGTGTTTAATATAGACAGCTGTTCAGTTACGTATTTGCTATGTAGACATACCCGTGTTGTGCTTTTTGTCTAATTTTTATTTCGAAAGATTTAATAATGTATTTTTTTTGTCATGATAATGTTGAAATTAAATTGCCTTATTAAATGAATAATTACGAGTACGAATGTTAAACAACAACATGTGTATCGGTTTAATATTAACATATCGACAGGCTATGGAAGTTTGATTGTTGGTTTAATGTATTTCGCATTTAAATTACTAAATTATTCGTTAACAAAGGAAACATTCGAATCAGAAATACTTCAACTTCTTCGGAGAGCTTATTGACAGGTGTAATGTACTATTCTAGGCCACATCATTATAATTTATATTCATTTGTTAGATTAACAATACCACGCAATAAGGAAGTAGTATCAAATTGAGATGAATACATGTTCCACATAATAGGATTCCATCTAATTGTTTAAGGTAACAAAGGCACACGATATTGGCGTCATGTGTATTTACGCGTTAAAGGGATAGTTGAGTTCTGGTAGAGAGAGTACAGTTTTAGTCAAACTGAATTTTAGTAACCAAAACCTGCACCATTACATTACAAACTAATAGTTATAACTCCACCATGCTCAAAAGGAATTACAAAATTACAAACGACTAAGTAAATGCCTGTTATCATTTTTACAAAAGAGCTGTTTAAACTAAATAGAGCGCTTTAAAAATACGCAATTGTTTAAACCATTTTAAATAAAATATTGTGCATGTGATGTTTCGTTGAAATAGTGATTAGATAGAGAGATAATCAACAACTATCTAAAAACCTCTTTTGAACAATTTTGAAAAGAGGAAGCATTTTAAAACGAATTTTAATGGCTGGTTCAAAATTATCGAATACTTGTGGGGCCCCACATTTATTACAAATGGCTATGTTTATGGATATTTCATAAACGATAAAATGGTATGCTCTTTCAAATTTGACACTCAGTTTTTCATTATCTCACAAAAAAATTATTTTGCGTAGCGCCCTCTCTACCAAAACTCAACTATCGCTTTAAATGTCATCATCATCATATTATTGTTGTTGTTGTTCCTTATTTCATTGCACATCAGGTATGTGCTTGTATATAGACTGCATTTACTAATTGGTCTCTTATCATTATCTTAAAATTACTTTTTCTCTGTTCACAGCAAAGATATTCACAGCGAAGATTAGATAAACAAAGCAAAAAGGAAGAAATAAATATTCACTTTAAGCTTGATAGAACAATAAACCATTCAGGACTTGTGCAGGGCTATAAGATACTCGGGCATGGGTCTATGGAGAATACTTGTTATACATCAACATGAATCAGTCCTGGGCGCCGTTGCAGAAAGAGTTGCAATCGATTGTAAAGTTGCATTATTAATTGCAAGCCTGAAACTATGCACATTTGCGCATTATTTTAGTCTCATGGTCTGACTTGCGATTAAATATAAATTTACAATCGATTGCATCTCTTCCTGCAACGGGGCTCAGAACGGGTTAAAGGGAACAATAATCGAATCTTTATCATGTTTAGAGGGCATTCAAAGAGTGATTATTGATGCAACGAAATACATTTGACTATCTGAATTCTGAACATGGCATGTCTTTGATTTGGAAATAATAAATAAATATTCAGAGAAACTGGACTTATTTCTGTGTGTGTTGTTTTATTTGTGTTGTTCATCTGTCGTTTATTTCTTTATCATGTTTATTGCCGCATATCGACAAGCGTGTGCGTTTTGAGGAGTGCTAATAGTATTATATTAAAAATGTCTT
>JBAMJV010009882.1:0-22500 GCA_037951105.1 Echinarachnius parma | reverse complement strand
ATAGATAGATAGATAGATAACGAACAGATACAAAAACAGTCCCATCCCATTTTTTGCTAGTCTGTTAAACAAAAATGGATGTTAAACGTGACACGGTGTTCTTTTTTTTAGGGGTGCTTACTTAGTAGCATTTATGATTATAACTCATCAATTTGATAAGACATGGAATGTGCTCTAATTATTTATTATTCATAATATACATTATTTTGTATTACTTTTCTCTGCGTAATTTTAATTATGATATTGTTTACGATATACTTTATTTAATGTATGTGCAACCCTTTCTCTCTGCAATAATCCCTGAATGATTTTAAAATTGGATACTTTTATAAATAATTAAAACAATTGGATGCGGCTTTCTAAAAATAAATGTAATATAGTTGCAATACCGCCATTTGAATTTTTACTTGCCCATTAGGCATATTGCTTATAATATACATTTTAATATATAATTTGTTAAAACTTAATTGGATACCTAGTTTATATTTGTATATACTACTCACACACACTTTGATATAAGTTAATGCATTTATTTGTTTAAGATATATTATTGCATGTATACAAATACCGTATATTATAGTTGTAATACTGGATGCATCATAAATACATGTCTATTATAAAGCGGTCTGTAAGATTACTTGCTTTTAATTTATGATTACAACTCATTATTTTGATAAGACATAACGTGCTATAATTACTTAATATTCATATACATGTAAATTATTTAGTATTATTTTTCTCTGCGCAATTTAGATAGTGACAAGTATTTAGGATACACTTTATTTATTGTAAGTCTAATGGTAGTTTGAATACAAGAATTTGTTTTATTATTTTAATGTCTACGAAATTATTATTATGTCTGATTAATGTTGTTCCTTGTTGACATAGTATGTATTTTACTTTCAACTTGTATTATTTTAGTATAATGTTGTTTGATGTATTATATATTTTTATAATGTAAATGCTACGCAATTTAGCCGTATGGCTACGAGTTTGCATGAATAAAATAAACCTTTCATATATATATATATATAGATAGATAGATAGATAGATAGATAGATAGATCGATATATTAGATAAATAGGTAGATAGGTGGATAGATAAGATAAACAGATAGATAGATGAGTTCTGGTGGCATTAAAATGCTGAGTTTTGGCATGTGATATGCAGCAAAAAACATCTAAAAGATAACAGCATTAGATCAAGTTAGCGCTGTGTTCAATGTGGCGTTATGAACATGTCCTTTAATAGTCGGATCAATTTGATGAAGCTCTTTACGATTTAGTATTAGCCTGACCGAATCCATTACGGTATAAAAGGAACTTTCTTTTTCATAATAGCTTTAGAAATCAGCATTTTATGTAGCTTTTAGTGTACTTATATAGCCTTATTTTGTGCATGTACAAAAATCAATGACATTTACAGATATTCTGATCGTAAGTTCTATACAATTATCATTACATTTTTGCACGCGATGCAATAAAAAAGGGAACTGACAAAATCTCACTTTACGAGCAAAATGTCAAACTCGTTATCATATAGCACTGTAAAAATGGCTATAGAATAATACAATTATATATTTGTAGGGGCGTAACTCAAAGGTGGTGAGCATGTAGGAGAATGTTTTCCAGTGGGGCTGAGTTCTTTGCCTGAATACCATCTTCCCTACTTTCACCAAGCCCCCCCCCCCCCCCCCCCCCACCTTCTACGCCTATGGGGTGAGTTAAAATTAAATCAATGATACAGAATCATATATACACATATGTATCTTATACAAACAAACATCGTGGAACTGTACATGATTCAAAAACTTGTTTTATCAAAATACTCAGCTATAGTGTACTATCAAACGTCCTTATTCTCTTCAAATGATTTACTATCATACATGTTATGATAGTAATTTATCACGTCACTTAATTAACCCATTCATGACAATATATGAGAATATATGTACAATACACCGAAATCAAACCGTATTCAGTGGGTTAATTATTGGTTTCTAATGATTATAGAGCATTTTGACACGAGTAGGCGGAGCGCCAAAGTCTAAAAAGTGACTTCCTTAAGGACTTAGGTTGCCAGATCTCCACAATAAGTTTAAACCAATTGTATTTGCAAGTATTTTTAATGAGACAAATTAATTCAGAGGTCTACCTCAAAACATTTGTTGCGAACACCTCCAAATCCAAGATGGCGTCCAAAAAAGTAGCCGTTTTGACTTGCTATAGATAATTGGCGAAATTTCCCAAACGACACCTGAAATCAACATGATTTTGCAGTCATGTTAAAGACAATAATATTTCTTATAACCTGATACCAAATACCATGGGTTTCAGGATATGTAACACGGTCATTTTTAGCCCCAAACTCAAATTGTAGGCATTTTTTCCAAAGCATATGAAATTATTGATTTACATAATTCGGCATAAATCAATAATTGCATTGGGAGTTGAATTAATACTTTTTAGAAAACTGTCCAGTTATATTAGCAATAGTCTGTGAAAATTCCAAGTGTGTACCGTATCTGAACAAAAAGTTATAATAACTGGAAGTCAGCATTTGATATCGACAAATACAGCAATTTTGTACGATTTCGAACACTATACAGGGTGCCCCAATAAATGTAATTCTTGTTTACGGACTTTATTCAAGAAATACTCCTAAATAATGACATATTGTGTATACCCGTTTTTAACAAAACCTTCAGTTTCTTCTTTTATGTCATGAATATGCCGCCATCGGTTTGCAATACACGAAAATAGTGTATCGGTAACTTCACTGCAATAATAAATCCATCATGCAAAGTGCAATATTCAAATGGGAGTCGCGCGTCCTTTACAGTTGGATCGACCATATCTGGATAATTATGTTTTTATAACATGATTATTATTCGGAACACCACAGTTAGCTAGACTTTTTCAGGGTTCGAAGAAAACTTTGAATAGGCTATTATGTTTATCGTAGAGTCACTTTTTGTACCACCGTGTACATTTGTAACCATAGTAACAACAACAATAGAAATACAATAAATCATAAATCGGCTACTACAAGCCGCATTATGTACACTAATTTTCGCGTGAACATGAAGGAAAACAAATCACATGTGAAATGACACCGTTTACCTGCTAATTTTAAGTTTTTTTGATAAATATTTGGTGATTTGGTATATTTCTGTCCATAATCGGCTGTTTAGTTCACAAAAAACAACAACATTCGGCTTGCTGAGGCTTTTCGGTGTTGAACATTATTGGTTTAGCAATTGAGTTTGTTTTGTTTTCAGCCAATTTGTATAGAGTTTATAGACCTTTATGGTCTCCAGATACATGTAATAAGATATGAAGGGCATGAAGGGTGCCTGCCTTGCGATCAAGATGGTGTTCGAATCTAGATGCGCTCTGCACATATTATGTTCCGCATATTGTGTACTTCAGTATAAGACACTTACTCAAGATAATGAACATGATCTTTATGATGTTTTAAACACATCATGGGCACCTAGTATAATTCGAATCCGCAATATGCATTGCAGGCGCGTCAGTATGCAGCTGACTGGAATGCTCCATGTGGAGTGGAATTAAGTTCTTTTAGCGCTTGATTTATGATCAATGCAGTTAAACAAAATACAAGACAGACACGACATCTACGCGGATTACATAATGATGGTGAAATATTCATCATATTACAGGAAATTGTGGTTTTGTTGATTTGTTCATAACTGGAATTGAAGGTGTCCCGAGATTGACACAATCATTTGGTACACAAATCCTATAATCAAGATTACACATTTTTGAGACACCCTGTACAGCATGATAAATCATGCAAAACTACCCGTTTTGTCGATATCAAATGCTGACTTTATAACTTTTTGTTCAGATACGGTACACACTTGTTTTTACAGAGTATTGTTGATATAATTGGACAGTTTTCTGAAAAGTATGAATTCAACTCCTAATACAAGTATTGATTTATGCGTAATTATGTAAATCAATAATTTCATATTGTTGGGAAAAAATTCCTAATATTTGAGTTTGGGGCTAAAAATGACCGTTTTACATATCCTGAACCCCACGGTGTTTGGTATCAGATTATAGGAAATTGTATTGTCTTTAATATGATTACAAAATAATGCTGATTTGAGGTGTTGTTTGGTAAATTTCGCCAATTATCTATAGCAAGACAAAACGGATGCTGTTTTGGACGCCATCTCGGATTTGGAGGTGTTCGCAACAAATTTGTTGAGTTAGACCTCTGAATTATTTTGTCTCATTAAAAATACTTGCAATTAAAATCGGTTTAAACTTGTTGTGGAGATCTGGCAACCTAAAGTCACTTTTTTCGACTTTGGCCCTCCGCCTAGAGCGGTACAATTACTTTATAGATCATTCATGGTTACACAATTCAATAAATAAACATCCTGTCCGACGAACCCAAACGTTCATTTGGACTCTAATGACGAATTTGTCCTTCGGATTTATCAGAGACAACAATAATACGTTGTCTTACTTGAAATGACGGGTTCTAATCAATCGAGTTTGATGACACTAAGTAAATAGAACATGACAGTTTTAGCGTCTATATACGTATTCGAAGTTGGGGCTGTCCCACTATGGAAACGTTTTTTTACAATCCTCTTGTCTTCTTCTGGTGATTCTGATGAAGAGCAGTGCCCATATTCATTTTTTTTTTAAACACACAATTACTTTTGTAATTATGTTAATGATCATATTTTTAAAAAATGATATGTCAAATTGATTCTGTAATTTCATTACTGTTTATAATTGTAATACTATTGTTGGAAACGGAAATAAATCGCAATTGAAATTTAATTGAAACCGTCTAAATAATTGAAATAAGTCTATTATTTAGGGGCTAAGTTTCAACATTTTCTCAGTCACTAACTTGCAATCTATAAGTAAGCGTGTATTACCCATCAATTCAACCCTAGTTGGCAACTAATATTATACAGATGTCAACTGGTGGTGGAGGGAATATCACGGAATGTTCCTTTTGAGGGAAGATTATAAGTCCCGAGACGTAATCGAGGGACTCATAATTGTCTTCACAAAATAGCATTTCAAATCCTGAGGGAACATTCCATAATTTTCCCGACAACAAAGTTAACATCTGTTATGTTATATGACAAAAGAAATACATCTTTACATCTTTTCTCTGAGCTCGATTAGAAAATGTGGCTTTTCGAAGTAATAATGGTGACGTCGTAATACAATCTCTCTTGTAGCATGTAATATAGCACCTGCAATCGATAGCATCGCTTTCATTGTTTGCCATAGGTCTAAACGAACATTCTCCTATATCGCGGCTCTTCCGTGTGATATAATAAAATATTTTAATATGACAGGTTAGCCAACCAATGACTCGTATATAACATAATATCTTGTCATCTAAGATAGACTCAGAATGGAACCATGCAAGCTAGTGTGTTTTAATGAACATGGGCCTTAGTCCTTCAATATATCACACCTCTGTTCTCGTCGCATTCTTATAATCGAGTCCACCATCACGATGCGTTTCTATTCTCTGGATATGCTGGATCCCGGAAGTGGTGTTGGGAGTGACCCCCCCCCCCCCCCCCCCCCGGGGTGCTGGATCCCTTCTCGCACACGTGTAGCTTACCAAAGGAGGAGCCACATGCCCGCAATATCTTAGGTTATCTTACCACACTGTCATGACGATCATCAACAGTCGTCAAATTAGTCGCCAAAGTATGATAGACCCTTCAGTCTGTTGACTTTGGGCGAACTAATAGTTTGCATTGGCGCACCTTAAATCGACCCAAATAACATGTTCACCTTTGGTCACGCTTGGTTTTAAGGACAAACTACAGTAGGCACTCCTGCTGTTGTCGTTTTTTTTTTCTCTCTTACGTCTCTCTACCACTCTCTTCCACTCTCTCTACACTCGCCCACCCCCTGTCGGCCCTCTCTATTTCTTTCTCACCCCTCCCATACCCCCCCCCCCCCCCCCCCACTCCATCTCCGTCCTCTTTTCCCCATTTGCCTTTTCCTCTTTTCTATTTCCCTTTGGAAAGAACAAACTTGACCTTATTTTGCCCATCAAAACTGAGTCATTGGGTTGCGACCAGAAGCTATGGTGCAATTATAACTATCGTACGTAGAAACCGCCAAAATATTGTCTTTTCTTCTCCATAATTAGACATAAAACATGGACCTTGGATGGGCTTTGGTTTGGGATCTATCATGTTGATAGATCCAGCAATTAAAAGTATATTTTGGACCACATTAACATTTTCTCTATAATATTAGATATTTCTTTTGTTTGACACGTTGTCTCCTTCCGAAATAAATACATAATGAATGCATGAAAAAAATCAATACATGAATAATGAATAAGTAAATAACTAAATTAATGAATAAATGAATACAAGAATACGTAAATAAGTAAATACCTTAATTAATACATAAATGAATAAATGATAGATACATGAATAATCAACAAAACGAATAAATGAATAAATGACAGCGGTGGGCAACAATTGGCGTTGCAATTTCTACAAATAACCTTATAAAAGGGGTGCAAGAATCTGTAATATCCCAGTCAATATGGGTACTCCGCCAAAAGAATCCTGCATTCCTCTAAAAAATAATGGCAACTTATTTCAGTCTATATAACTGCAGAGACGTATTAATTATTTCAACAACGAAAATAGGTCATCATAATACGAAGACGGAACAGGAAGTTAAAATCAAGAAAAAAACATTGAATTACAATAAAAAAATCGATGCTATAGCAACTGGGCGTAACATAATTGTGACCCAATCTAGACGGTGGGGGCGGATAACTCAGTCAAAAATGAGAAATGGTGCAAGTTGTTATTTTATATTTCCACTGCCCCACTCTCCTATATATAGGGGCAACATGGGGCAAGATGTTTCACACGGGAGGCAATTGCCCACTTTTGATTTTACTTGCCTCATGTCATTTTTTGGAGGGGGGGGGGGGGGGGGGGTGCCCCTTCACCCCGTAGCTCCGACACTAAATGCGCATAATATCGCACCCATCTAACGATGACGTCATAAATACCCTTGGTTGCACCGTCTAACGTGGTAATGCAAACATTATTAGATAAGGGTCATAATTTGTTTATATCAAGAAGTTCGCTGTACTTCAAATAATATAAAAATCTTTTTGGGGAAAAGTCAGAGAGATGATTTTCGCAATATGTAATTCCTCATTGTTCATTATTCATTACTAGATGTGGTGAGCAATATGGTATATAGATTGATTATTAATCATTTACCAGCTACTGTCTTACCAAATACATTTAGTATAGGGTTGGTAAAACTATTATTGTATAAAGCATTATTGTGATCAGCTATTTCCACTGAGTCATATGCGAAAGTTAGATGTTAAACAAATGTTGTTTGGCTGAGCGTTGTTGTTCAGCAGTCAGCGTAAACGTAATGCAGATTGTTGCAGCAACAGCGTTTTCTAGGTTTCTTAGTGTCTCCAGGAAACTTTCAATTCAATCATGAGTACAATTTATTTAAATAATGTACGAGAAATAAAGTTCAAGTTCAGTTTATTTTCTCAATATAAAAGAAACAATATAAAATACATACAAATTGATAACAATATAAAAGTATATTTCATTTAAAATTTTAAAAATGCAGATTGCATGTACAAATTAAAAGTAATTATTTTTTGAGGGGTAACAAACCAAAAAGGAATCAAGACCTTATCGTGTGGTCGACCCATAGATTTAGAACAAAACATTGTATATAAAATTTAAACTTATATAAATATAATGAAAGTCATAGTTCAAATTCAAATGACGCTACGTATTTTATAAACGAGCTGTAGGTCAGAACGTTGTCACTGGGTATAAAGAACAAGAACCCGACCTGAAAACCAGTCTGCTATAACTTTTAGGATTTCAAATATGTTTTAATTCGTTTAATATCACAATCAGTGGAAACAAATTTACACATATAGTTATTAAACTTTTAACACAAAGAGTATATATCTTTTATTCGATGCTCTTTTGAATTTACTGTTTTCTTTTCGGTAAATATGAAAAATAATGAGTCAATTGAAAAGATCAACATAGACACAAGTACAAAGCAAGACAAAAAGATCTAAACAAAAAATAGCAAATTATGAAAATGAAAAGAGTTCTTGATTACCATGGTAACATAAAGAAAAATATACAAGATGGAGAGATTTTAAAAAAAGATATGAAAAGACAAGAAAACTTTATTCCTCTTATAAATTCAACAAGTCATAAAATACAGTAATGTGATAAACAATACAATATTATCAATGGATGAATTTTGCTTAACAATTAAGAAATAATTATAGCATAACTGACCAATAAAACACACACACACACCCGCACACACATACCCACACACACACATATACACACAGTAACATACACACACCCGCACACACACATACCCACACACAAATCCACACACACTTAGTCACAAACACACCATCGCACGTACGCACGCACACACACACACACACACACACACACACACACACACACACACACACTCACACACACACACAAAAAAAACATACACACACCAAAACATTTTTATTATTGACTAATTGGTGAAACCGAGGGGCTATTTTGTTCCATAAAATATGTAAATTATTAGCCTATTTAATAACTACAACCCGTCTATATATAGTGGTATCAAAGCAAGAAAACACGTTCACGCTCTTTTCGCAATTTCATTTGACTTTTCAATTTTCATTTTACGAAATATCCCTGCGATTCAATGATGTCAATACAGTCTATAAGAAGCTTCATTTATTTGATTTTCTCGATAAATTACAAACTGTTCAGACATGATCTAGTTGGGCGCAACAATAAAATCTCTCAATACCAATATAACCTAACTCAATGAATTGTATACACACACTGTATGCATACATCAAACTGAAATGGTTAACTGGTTTCTCCCTAACAACGTTTCGCGCGTGGACAATTTCATAAAATCATAATTGTGTTTAGAGGAATTCGGCCAGTCCTGGTGACGGAAACCTTTTAAGGCAAATATAATCTGGTATATTTGAAGAGTCAAATCGATGCACGTAATCATCAGTGGCGTAGCGAAGGGGAAGGGGACAGCGGGGGGAATAGTCCACTCTCCGTGAGACATCCTGCCCCAATCGTTATTAAACACATGTGACCCCCGAATATATCAAGAAATGCATAAAAACATTGCCGCGTTTTTGTCGACCCCCTCTCGGTCTAGGTTAACTCATGTTACAGGAGGGGGAAATGCCCCCTCCTTTGTAAAAATCCGCCCCCCCCCCCCCTTCTCTCCCCATTAACCCACTAACCCCCCCCCCCCCCCCCCCACACACACACACACAAATTCTGTAAATAGAAACACCTATAGCATTGCCCCGTCTTTACCGACCCCCTCCCCACCTCGGCTATACAACCCTCGTTGCGCCACTGTATTTAATTAAATGAGCCACGAGAGAAATTTTCATGATTGTGAATTTGCCAAATCGCTCACGTTTTATGATAACAAAAACGTAAAACATCTCAGTTCTCCCACTTTCTATTGTAACATTGTAGTGCGGAACATCAAGAGTGAAGCATTTAAAACGTAACAGTGCAGTGTACATGATGATCAGTGCTTCTGCGACCTTGTCTTGGTAGTGGCGTTTGTAAGAATAATTTTGAAATTTGGAGGATGGAGTTGAAATAATGGAAAGGGAGATACATCGTGTAGAGCTATATTGCTGATATGGTGAGGCTGATACAAGAAAGAACTGATACTAATTATCGTGCTTTTTGGCGTGTTTCTTCAAGAGATGACATGTTGAGCTAATGTACAGTATACCACATTAGGTATTCTAGTATCTCGGTGAATTATCAGTCATGATGACTATCTTAGTAAATTTGATGATGGTGTGTTTCTCGGCGAAACATCTCCAGAAATGGATGATAAAGTAAGGAAGCAAAGCATAATAACTTTGAGCTAAACGGCTTATATGGTGGACTTGAAAGAGAAACATGATATTTACGATTGGCAACAATGTTCACGTTGATAATGCACAGTATACGAATCCTTATTGTAGCCTGTCGTGTATCATTCACCAATCGTGACTAACTTCGTGGCCGCGTGTTTCTCAGCGGAACACCTTCAGAAAATGGACGATAAAGTGAGACTTATAACAGAAAGGGACAACAAAATAATGTAAAGCTATATGGCTGTTGTGATGGATTAGAAGGGGAAACATAATTACGATATGCAACAATGTTAATGTTGAGCTAATGTATACATTATACGATATTTATAATCCTATAGTAGCTTGGCGTTCATCAGGCATCATGACTAACTTAGTGGTGGCGTGTTTCTCAGCGGAACACCTTCAGAAAATGGACGATAAAGTGAGACTTATAGAAAAGGAAACAGCCAATGTCGAGTTGTATGGCATTCGGAATCCAGCTGGAGTGCACGATGTGCCTGAAACCTTGGACGGAGAAGCATTGGATGATGACATTGGTGTGAAGACCATCAGCGGCAGGATCAAGTTCTCTCTCACAGAGGATGATGTCGATCGTTTCCAAGCGTCTCCCGGATGTGGGAAGCTTCGTCCACCCAAAACCGGCGATCGGGCTAGTCCTAAGCCTCCTAGATCACCGATTATGGTAAGGTTTTACTCTTTCAGGAAGAAGGCCGAAATCATGCAGGAGAAGTTTACTGTCACAGGAAGCGATATCGCGAAGCAAGACCCAAAACCTAGTGGTATCGCGATTCCAGATGACCCACGATTGAACAGTAGTGGTAGAGCGGTAAAAGATGGTCTATTACGGTCGGTAATTACTGGTGGTATCGCAGTGCAGCAAGACTTGTCTTGTTCGAATAGTCCTAGCCCTAATGGTATGACGAGACAAGATGGTACATCAGACCTAATGCGAGCGACTAGTCCAAGTGATATTGCGATGCAAGAGGACCAAACACGACTGAAGAGTAGCAGTATCGCGAAGAAGGAAGACTTGACGCCATCGAATATCAGTAGCGGTAACGCGATACAAGATGACTTATCATCGCCAAAGAGTAGCGGTTTCTCAGTGGAACATAACCACAACAAACAATCGAATGATCCTAGTCATGGTCCGAGCAGTGTGGCAATTAAAGATGACACCAAACGATCGAAATCTTCGAGAAGCAGCGGTGACGCGATACAAGATGCATTCACAGGCTCGAATAGTAGTAATATCGCGATGGAAAATACTCATACGACACAACGGCAGGGTCATAGAGGCGCTCCCATGCATGATAACATGAACCGATTGAATCAAAAAATTATGATGAAACTAGTTGCTCATCCAAGAGTTGAAGCAACGTGGATGGTGGATGGTCAAATAATGGCCTCGGTGACGACCAAGAATCGCGGAACGAAGACGACGAAGATGATCTCTTCTTTGGCGCAGGTGGATACTCTATAAACTTGGACTATTGTAATTCAATGTTTCTTGTTATAATTCCTTGTTATAATTATCTTTCATGAATTGTAATTGCAAATATCGGCTGTTTAATTTTAATGATTGATTTAACTTTCGTTTTCTTACGTCATGTTCATTATAGATAGTTTAATATTTTAAGACTTGTTCGATCCTTTGAAACTTGTTCTTCGCACCCTGTTTTGGTATGTTATCGTCATGGTATCTTTTCAAATATTAATGTTTAATAAAATCTATGACATTAGCAATTTGTATGCAGCCGACAAATATTATAGTCATTATTTTTTTTTATAATACTGGATCAACCTTTGCCATTTCCAAGCTGCAGTTTAACTATATTTTAAGACCCAAATTCTCATCAGTTGCAACTTTTGTCCGGACTAAAACAACAGAAATGACCAGAAGCCAGTTAAGCCATTTTACACCTGTGGAGTTTCACTATAGCACATGTATAACAGTTTACATGTGCCACCGGAGATATTCTAATTCATTGTTTCTTTTCATTATCAAATCAATCCATATAGTTCTGCTAAGGCATCAGGACAAAGGGGCGCTTGACATTCCAGTCATAGTACAGAGTGTCCCAGATCAAACGAAACCGGATTTCATGGCAGAAAGTTTCTGTCATAATGAATAATTTCTTCGATGAGATATATATGAATGAAAAGCTCTGTTTCTCTTCTTCTATTTGATGTACAACTTTTGGCACATAATTCACGCATGACTGAATTAGAACAATGAAAATTGGTATTACCAAAATTCCATTTGCACGCAGAAATTGCAGGTTAGGGTGAGTTTTTAGGGTAGTAAACGTACTTATTTTGAAAAATGACAAACACCGCATAAAAATTCATATTTGTATCTTTTATATGACACCTCATGATTAAAAAATGAATGATTTATGCCAGAGAACGAGTACAATGAAAACATGCTTGATTTCAGCCCAAATTAGTAACTTTCCTGATCTAGCAGGTTTCTCATGTTTTCCCTGATCCCATGCATGTTTGTGTAAATTCACTCATGCATCAAGTCCATTGTCATCTGCTAAGTCAGGAAAACTGAGCGACTTGCATGCATGTTTTCATTGTACTTGTTCTCTGGCATACATCGTTTATTTTCACTATATGGTCACTCCCAACATTACTGGCTACGCACCCGCGTCCAAAAAAGGCGTCGAAAGGGTATCATTTTCAGCTATACGGCGTCGTCGACGTTTTCATTTAAAAAGGGGTGGTTTTCAGCACTCAATAGAAAAAACCCACACAAAGGGTACTTTTTCAGGTGCACAAGTTTTCAGTTATACGACGTCGTCGACGTTTCCCTTTAAAAAGGGTTGGTTTTCAGCACTCATTAGAAGAAAAAAACACAAAAAGGGTACTTTTTTTCAGGTACACAAGTTTTCGACGTTAGGGTCCATTTCAGAGGTTGATGGACACGGGTGAGTAGCACTTTTGTATGAGAGGACTCCCCGGGCCTATTTTATGCCACGGATCTACGAAATTGTTGTCTTATTGTGTCGTGATAACATCATACGACAATCGTACGACATTCGTACGAAATAATGACATGTTGTGGTGTCGTGCGATATACCTGCGACATAACGACTACATTTTCTGACTTCTCTTTCCAGTCGTGAAAGCATCTAAATTTCATTGCGACCACTTCCAAGAGAACTTCACATGTCGTTCGAAGTGTAACCACGACAGAAACATGTACATTTCGTACGACAGAATCATTGTAGACAGGGCTTAAGTATATACTGCAAAGTTGCATTTGGACACTGGTTCGGATGTAATATTCATAAAGGTAGTGCAAACGAATATTATATAGGAACAAGTTAGTAAGTTAAAGACCTTCCTGTGCCAATGTTGGCACATAAGGCGGCGCCTATCTCCGATTCATTAGCCCCATAGGCCACACGTCTACTAAATGTAGCGAAAGCTACAGAAGGGGGCCAGTCCTCTGGTAACTCGTGTGATTAACTTTCCCTTCTCCTTTCTATAAATGCCGAGTGCCTGGCTAGAAGGCAGAGGGTACCATTTTTAAAGTCTTGGGTATGACCCGGTCTGGGTTCGAACCCGGGACCTCCCGTGCATGAGGCGGACACTCTAACCGCTAATCAACCATGCTCGGTGCATATAGGATATAAACTGTAACATTATTTTTCGATGAAGTTCTTTATTGTTTGATGAAACTCCATTTTAGGAAACACCTCTGATTATCCACGCACAAGGCGAATTATGTATTAGCATTAACCATACTGGCTTATGTGAACACCGAAAACAAGAATTATGTTAATTATTATTTTGATGATGGGAGTAAGATCTCAGACTATCGGTCTAAGACACAATAAATTATCGATAATTAGTAGGTCAACGCAGCATCTAAATATTCAACTTTTTTTTTTTTTTTTTCACCTTTCCAGGCATTTATTGATTTCACTTCAAGTTCCATACAGTTTAACAAATCATGTTTCAATAATTTTCTCTTTTACATCAATTTAGACATTACAAATATGTTTTTATCATTATTGGTAAATAATACATTTTTGTTTTGTTTTCTTTATGCAAGTAATCATTTATTTGTATGCGAGCGTGAACTTCATTTAAGAATGTAAACCATAGTTTTGTGCTTCTTTCATCTTTTCCTGATTGATTTCTGATAACTATCATTTTATATATGCTCCAAAAAGCTATAGTTAAAATATCATTGATTTTGTCTTCTATCTTCTCCTAAATATTCAACTATACTGTATGCCATGTACTGCCCAAATTCATGTTAAAGAGGTATTTGAACATTAACGAATATAATATTAATATAACCTTTGAGATTCGTGTGATGAAAACATAATATTAATGGGATCTAGTAACTTTGTTGACATGTGCAAAAAGTGATGAATGGTTGATGCAATGTATATTATTATTATCTCATATGTCCACAGGGTATTGTGTGAATATTTCAAGTCAAATGGACATTGCATGGCCAAGTAATGAGCGAAAATGCAAAGTGATATTCAATAACTCACTGCACTCATTTTGTACACAGAAGAAAAACTCGCCCGGAGTTTTTCTTATCTGAATACTTCGATCGTACATATCTTTGTAACGAAAGGGAAATTTGAAAAACAGAAACCTGTCCCATGATTTTATTGTTAATACGAATACAACAAGGTATGAGGGAACCGCTAGAATGAAATTTCATTTTGAGGATTTGGACAATGTTACTAAGTCCCTTTAATTAATCGTTTACTCATTATGTACCAGTTTAATCAATATTCAGTATATTGACTGTAATAGTGTGACTTTATTTTGCATCGGGAATCTAACCCCATCATAAGTATGTTGTTATGGTTTGGGAGCTTCATAAGTCATTATTTTCTCATTTATATTATAAGCCTGTGATTGTTTCATAAAGGTCTTCTTCTTAATGTATACTGATTGAATCAATTAATATTGCTATTACGCCTGTATACTATAAAAACTAAAGCACTGTCACTTAAATTTCTGTAATAAACCAACATAAAACATTCATGATATTTGTCAGTGAGTGTGTGTGTGTGTGTGTGTGTGTGTGTTTGGGTTTATTTGATGCAGGCGCGCCGGAAGCAGTTTTGGATTGGGGGGGGGGGGGGGGGGGGGCAAAAACCCAAGGGGTCTCACAATTTGTGTGTGATGGGGCTCATGTCCAACCACACTCTGGGTTGCCAACTTTGAGCCAGATGTGAGAGTGAGACATTGCGAGGGAGCGAAGCGACTGAGCGGGGGGAGGGTGTGGGAGGGGGGTGTCCCCCCTTCCCACGATAGGGAGCTTTATCTCAGTTTGTTGTAAACATCTGATGAGAGCATAGACATTTTATTATTTTTTTGTTTAACTCGGATTCTAAATTTCCTTCACAGGTATGGCATGAAGTGCACCAAATTGCACCATTTCAAGTTTAGAAATGCAAAATCTTCCCCATGGGAGGGGGATACCCCCTCCCAAACCCTCCCCCTCTGGCTCTGCCCAAGCCCGGTCGGTCGCTTCGCTCCCTCGGGATTCATTATTGCCTGTAGGCCATGTTGTTGGATCATATATGCGCCATATGGTTCATGTTGGTTCAACTGTGTATGACACTAAATACAATATTTATGTGTGAGTTTGGGTGCATATTTATTAGTGCGTCAATTATTTGTTTTCTTCGTGAAAAATATATCAAATCATAACACGCTTTCCCAGATACAGTTAATCTTAAGCCCGAATTTCCTATCTAGGTATGCACCAGATTGCACAATTTTAAGTCCATAAATGCAAGATCTTTCTTACCGTGGGAGGGGGATACCCCCTCCCAAACCCTCCCCCTCCCTCCCTGCACCAGCCCTCAGGCGCTTCGCTCCCTCGGGACTCATTATTGGCTGTGTGTTGTTGGATCATACATAATGTTGCATAATTATGGTTTATGTTGTTGTGTGTTTTGGGGTACATATTTATTAGTGTGTCAATTATTTGTTTTTTACGTGAAAAATATATTAAAACTTTCTGGTCGATCATATCACGCTTTCCTATTTCCTATCTAGGTATGCACCAGATTGCACAATTTCAAGTCCAAAAATGCAAAAGCTCCCTACCGTGGGAGGGGGGACACCCCCCTCCCACACCCTCCCCCCGCTCAGTCGCTTCGCTCCCTCGCAATGTCTCGCTCTCACATCTGGCTCAAAGTTGGCAACCCAGAGTGTGGTTGGGCATGAGCCCCTACACACACAAATTGTGAGCCCCCTTGGGGTCGAAATTAGCTGATTTTCTCCCAAATGTGATGATTCCGCTCAAATATGAGGTCCTTTTAATTGTACCGGACGATAATGTGTGACAAATTTATAAAATTGAATGAAAAAGTTACTTAAAATGGACAAGAAAACCTATAATATAGGTTCCCATCCATTTTCAAACAATCGACATTCAATTTCATTAATTGCTTAATTCAATTTCGTCTCGAGAAGTCCGTAACGTACAATTGCTACATTTGATTTAGTCATTTATTATTTAATTTGGTCAATGACCATTCAACTTTAAGATTTGGTCATTCTATTTTGGCACAATATAAAATAAAAATATAAGCTACTATAGTTCAAATCGTTTTCAGATCTGATATTTATGCTTGCTATCATGTGTAATTTATTTTAGGCCTGTAAATGAGACACAAATATTGCGTGCAGTACTATGACATTCAAACACTCGATCGAGGTCGAATTAACAAGCCGCGTTATTTGCTTTCGAGTAAGGTTGATTGCTAGCTTCCTGTACCCTACGTGCATGGCGTACATTTTTTTTCTTTTCCGGCGGAGGCTGTTTGCCACATACATCCTTCTTGTCTTTGAAAGCGAGCTAAATGTGGCCGAAATTAGCTGATTTTCTCCCAAATGTGATGATTCCGCTCAAATATGAGATCCCTTTTCTCTTCGAATATCACTGTTTCCATAGTACCTTATAATGTACATTCATATAGAATTAAAATTTTAATAACTACAATTTATAGATATTTTTAATGAAATACCAGTACACAAGAAGGCCCTCATGCCCTTGAGACTCAAGTTACTCATGGCAGCACGATGTCTGAAAGAAAAAAAATCGAAAGAGGTTGAACCATGAACCTACTGGTTGAACTAACTCTTTGTTTGCAAACGATTAAGTTACATCCCACATTATTTACTCTCGAGTACAGGTGCCGTGACTACACTGTACGCAGCGAGGTCTTCCCACCTCTCTGCTGTACGTGTGCCATAGATATTGTCACCCCTTTGATAATTTTTACTGCCATAGGCGCCGGAAGTGGGGTGGCAGGGGGGCGGCCGCCCCCACCCCAATCCAAAAAGTGTGTGGGGGGGGGGGGGGGGGGGGGCAAAACGCAATTTTGCCCCCCCCCCCCAAAAAAAGCCCCCCCTCCCCCCCCCCCCCCCCCAAAAAAAAAAAGAGTGGGAAAGACAAAATCAAATGTATGAGCTGACGTTAAAAAAATAGTTTATACATCCATTTTCAATTTTCAATTATCCCCCTCCCACGGTAAGAAAGATCTTGCATTTATGGACTTGAAATTGTGCAATCTGGTGCATACCTAGATAGGAAATTCGGGCTTGTATCTGGGAAAGCGTGTTATGATTTGATATATTTTTCACGAAGAAAACAAATAATTGACGCACTAATAAATATGCACCCAAACTCACACATAAATATTGTATTTAGTGTCATACGCAGTTCCAACATAAACCATATGGCGCATGTATGATCCAACAACATGGCCTACAGGCAATAATGAATCCCGAGGGAGCGAAGCGACCGACCGGGCTTGGGCAGAGCCAGAGGGGGAGGGTTTGGGAGGGGGTATCCCCCTCCCACGGGGAAGATTTTGCATTTCTAAACTTGAAATGGTGCAATTTGGTGCACTTCATGCCATACCTGTGAAGGAAATTTAGAATACGAGTTAAACAAAAAAATAATAAAATGTAAACATCTGATGAGAGCATAGACAACAAACTGAGATAAACTGTTCGCGCGCGAAACGCGCAGCGAAATTTGAAAATGGATGAATAAACTAGTTTTTGAACGTCAGCTCATACATTTGATTTTGTCTTTTCCACTCTTTTTTTTTTGGGGGGGGGGTGGGGGGGCTTTTGGGGGGGGGGGGCAAAATTGCGTTTTGTCCCCCCACTTTTTGGAAGGGGGGGGGGGGCGGCCGCCCCCCCCCCCCCCCTGCCACCCCACTTCCGGCGCCTATGATGATGTGTTTGTTTTGTTTTGGGGACAGAAGTCAAACTGATTTCTGTATCATTTATTTTACAGACATTCCCTTGCACAAATTGTACAAGGTCAGTTATGTTTACTTGTCGAGATGCGATGAATATTATCCATCCTAGAGGGCAGTATTCACATCTCAATCTCAATGCCGTCTTCGTCGATTAATAATTTGGAAAGCAATGGGAATGTCATCCTGGGTAGACAGTTGACCTCTATAAGACAGGTTCTATACCATTGTTTTCTCTGCATGTGGACATGTTTGGTGGCCACTATAGGCAGGTTGGCTGCTATAGACAGGTGGCCACTAAGACAGGTTTGACTATACATGCATTACAAATAAACCAGCAGAACAGCAGCGGAGTAAAAGTGTAATGAAAAATGTAAAACACTGGAATAAAAATTGGTCTTCATGGCGCCTGGAAAAGTGCTTGGGGCGTTTCACAAATATTTTATGAAGTTAACTTAAAGGGTTGCCTGTAAAGTGTCTAACTCCACGAAAATTCTCTTCCACCGTGTTGTTTAGCTTATGGTAAGAGAAGAATAAAATATGAATAGATTTTTTCAAATGCCCCTTTAGGCCCAAACAATTTTTTTGTTGGATTGGAGTAACGGGCAACCAAACATTAGGGTAGGTAGGTAGGGTTTTTTTTTTTTTCAGGATTCGCACAAATACACAAAAACACACATATAATACACAAATATCAGAAAAAAAACCTTTAGGGTCGGGCGGGTTACGCCAATCCAACCATTTATTTTTCATGGCCTTAGTATGACGATATTTATCATTCAGCTCAAGAGCAACCTCATAAACGTCATACAGTAATTCGTTGTAAAAGCTGACGCATATTTTCACTTTTTTAACCAGGAAAGCAGTGTTCTTTTTCAATGAAACTTTCACACATCATTCGGACATAACTTAAAATGATTTTGGTACAGGATTGAAGTCTCAAATGTCATTTTGGGCAATATCTGACACTTTACAGGTGCACCTTTAAAATCTCAGTTGGCATCATTATTATGGTAAGTCATGGGTAGCCTTTGATTTTTTTAAATATTCAAAAAACGAAAATGCAAAAATTGTCAGCCTTTTTTAAAAATTCTACATCAAGAACATGAAATCTCCTTGATAAAGGAAAATATTAATGATTGTTCAACAAAATTGTATGTTGTGTTCCAGAACTTTCGTATCTCTATTACTCATCAACTATTCGCTTTCCATACTTGTAGAGTCTAACTTCGAAATCAAGTTCACGTTGGAATCTTCGCAGATCACAATATTGGGATACCCTGTTCCTGTAAAAAAAAAAATTTTAAAAAAACATTGAGGAAGATTGTTCACATTGTTGTTTCCTTATTCCCTGCTAATTTCACACAACCCCTGCTAATTTCACACAACCCCTGCTAATTTCACACAACCCCCACTTTTCAAAATGTAACACAAAAGCAGCATTCTCCCATCAAACCACAACCATCTAAGCAAAATCATTAACCTGATCACTACGGGGACCGAGAATTCTCGGTCCCCGTTGCGCCTACTCATATACGGGAACCGAGATTTCTCGGTTCCGAGCAAGGGCTATATTAATTGCATAAACATACATGTATGCACCTTGTAAGTACAATCTAATTTGGCTGAATACAAAGATTGAACCCTTGGCTATATGTATATCAAGTTCCCCCGACTCTAGTTGCGTGATTATAGTTTTATTACAATTTTATCATGGTAATACACAAGTCTAATTTCAGGATATTCGTATACAAACACATACAAGCCAGAATCATAGTTTTCGGACAGAATTTCACTTCGCTTACCCTATACTATGCATATCGATCGCCTCTATTGTGTGAACTACTTGACCAGCGAACTCACGCTAGGTTGAATAGAAGCGAATACAATGCCATGGTCAACCAGATATCGATCGGTTCTTTTGTGCGCGCTCAGTGGGGTAACTCGACCGGTCCGTAAAATAATCTCGTATATAGCTATTGAAGCAGTATATCTATTGCCGTGGTAAAAGGGTTAAAAAGGAAAAAAACATCAAACTAAATGATGAAGATTCCAAACACCCCTCTACCCAAGAAACTCCTGTGATCATTTCACAATATTGAAGACAAAAACAAATAAAACCACCGAAACAAATGGAAGGCTTCCAAAATTTGTAGGTTATAAATGGGTTACTTGTTTATTTCTACATTGTGAATTGTATCAGCTAGCACCGCATGTGATAGTTTGCAACGAGGGAGGAATATAAATTCTAAAAAACAGAAAGAAACTAATAACTGAACTATCATTATGATCTTAGTACACCCCAATATATATTTTATTCAAATGGATCTTCTCTTTACACTGTACACACTTTATAATGTCATATACCTATTTCATACTGTATTTCATGCCTTACTGTGAGGGTAAAGAGTATACATGTATTTATTCAATATTTACAATACATGAAACATATAACCATAACATTAAGTATACTTGCACAGAGAGAATGATACATATAAGTATATTGAAATATATATAAGAACAAATATATATTTGTTATAACATCATTAACACATGCCCTTTCAACTGTTACAATAAAAGATATAACTTGCAATGAAGCAAAACATTATAATAACAATACAAATGTCAATATCAACATCAATATAAAACGGTTATCAATTTATATACACAATCAATTGTCAAGTTATCCTAAAGCATTTCCCATGCTTACCGAATGTTTACTGCAACTGTCAATTTCTGTCATGCCATAAACATCAAATACAATTCATCACATCTATATAAACAATTCCATTGATTAACACTGTATCTGTTGTTTCAATTGATTGAAAAGCCAATTGTAGAAAAATAGACATCGGTCACTTACTGCTAACTTGCGACATTCTGACAATATCTTGACAATGAATACATAAATGATGCCGATGTGCAAATTCTCGAAAGATGAGGTGAATATCTAAGTCTACTATGTTCATGAATACATTCTGGTTTTTATAAGACTTGCGTGCCTATGTACATAATAGAAACACAACAAGTAATACAACAAAACAAATATTGTTATAAACATTATAAGTGAATACAAGATAAGCTACGTTACAAAGATCAGATTCATATATGATGAACATGAAACTTTGTTTAAAATTACGCTCTGTACATAAGGGATGAGGTACTATTTCAAATCATAGCAATATTTGAATTTCATTAACATTTAAAACACAAGCAACTTAGCTCGAGGATAAGAATAATGAAGCACTCAACTCAAGTCATTTAGCTTTCAAAATAACCTTCTTAAAGGGATAGTTGAGTGTTGGTATAGGGGGGCACTTCACAAAATATTTTTTTGTGAGATAATGAAAAACTGACTGTCAAATTTGAAAGAACATACAATTTTAATGACAGAATAAACTTTATTTGAACAAAATCGGTTCAGAAACAGCTGAAATATCCATAAACATATTTTTATTCAAAAATTCTTCACCAGGGGATATTTGGACTTTTTAGAAAAAATTTTAAAAATGCTTAAAGACTACTTTGAAAAAAATCTGAATAGGTTTTTAAAAAGTTGTTCATGATATCTCTATTGAATCATTATTTTAACAAAACATTAAATGCACAGTTTTGTATGAAAAATGGCTAAAACCAATAATTTTTTTAGAGAGAGTCCTCTTGAGTTGTAACGGCTCTTTTTGAATGATAACAGGGGTTTTACTTAGTCGTTTGTAATTGTGTATACTTTTCGAGCATGGTGAAGTTATGAATATTATTTTGTACCGTAATGGTGCAGGTTTTGGTTACTAAAGTTCAGTTTGACCAATACTCAACTATCACTTTAATAATTATAACCTTCATAATGAATGAGATTAACATTATTGGATTTCTGCATGCTTTATGCATTAATATTACCGGCCACAAAAATGCCAATATTTTGAAATTTAAACCTACAGCCTACTCAAATAGTTCAGCTGTAAAAATGAAAACTGCTACTCCCAACTAAATGCATGGTCGTTTTTTTGGCACGGGATCACATACATGTATGTAGGCACAGTATGGTATCCTATATCCTTGTAGGCACTTAATGTGGAAATATATTGGACCATATTGATTCATTACCTACAGGAATCTAGTGTACAAATCTTTATGGGGAGTAAATATCTAGGAGGGGGGAAGTTATACGCTAGAGCATGTAACATGACTTTACTTTTATTTGAGATTATAGAGACTATATGATCTGGGGTTTGAAACATTTGCCATATAG
>JBAMJV010009881.1:42500-66112 GCA_037951105.1 Echinarachnius parma | reverse complement strand
GGGGGGCTAATTGCCCCCACCATTTACCGCCTCTCCTCAGCTGGTTTATGTTTCCAATGAGGAAGCTATATACAAAATGTATATGGTGTATTCATATATTTAAAGCGCTTAATTTAAAAGCAACTTCCAAATACTTTCCTGGTCATTAGGTACATTCCTGAACCCCCGTGATCACATGATTATCTTGTGCACATTATCTACTCCCCGGGGAGCATTCTAGTCGCGGGGCAAACATAATTATATAAATGCAGCATGCCAATTTCCACCAGACATGCACGTACCATTTAGAACAGCTATGTAAACTTAAATTTTCTTAGTGAATACAGTAACAAATGCCGGGGAATCGATCATTGACTAGGGTTTCGAACTCGGGACCCCTATGACGGAAGGTCAAGCGTCCATCCGATCGTACCACAACACTTCCAACTCAATGTAGGCCGATCGGGGTACGACTCTTTACAGTGGAGGGGGAGCTATTACCCCCCCCCCCCCCTTTCATTAGCTACGCCACTAAAAATCTTTCGTCAGCAGCTGCTGTCGTTCGGGGTGGAGCGATGCAATCAAGTCCAGCTCAAAGTCTTGGCGGTATAAAGCAGCAGGCGGTAGGGGGTACACGTATATTGGCGGCCTCCTTTGGCGCTTGGCTTAACCCTACGAGCGTCACTGTCGACTTTATAGATACACTGAAGGGAGAAACAACCAATAACAGGGGTTACGATAAAACTAGCTAGCATTCATCGAGACGAACTTAGCTTGACAAACAGGCGAGTCGAGATACCCACTGGCCTTTTGTGGTTATGTACACAATATATTCCCTAATTCTGGCATTGACATGGTTAACGTCGCTTGCATTTACGGCGGTGAACTTATGATAAAGCGTGCGGGTATAACATTGGCGGCCTCATATTGCTGGTGATTTGCTTAACCCCTCTCGTTTCTGTTTTGTTGGTTTTTTCTTCAAGCAAGCCAAGGTTAATATATATACATGATAGAATATCAGCAACGGATTGGTTAAACTCGCCTGCTCGGATCCTCGGGGTGAACTGATCAAAAGCAGGCGGGCAATATCGGCGGCCAATTTTAAGGTCTTCTTCTTTTTTTAACCCTTCATGTTTCTCCTTTGGATATATACTTCAGTGCAATAACGTGATTGTTATCTCATGGTTTGGTTCTAGGACGGTTAACGTGACTAACATTCATCGCGGTACACTAGAGAGAGTAGAGACAGGTAATATTTGCGGGCCCTTTGGCGGTCTAACATCCCCCTCTCATCTTCTGTTGGCAAACGACTCATGAATTCGGCAAATAACGGCAGGTTTCTTTTTGTAAAGAAAAAGAGGTTAACAAAACTTAAAATGCATTTCGATGAGGCGGGCGGGTGTTGGTACACCGGCGGTCCTTTGGTGCGTTCACGGCTTAACCCATCTCATTATTCTTTCAAACGAGAATCAAATAAAATGAAAAATTTCTAGCTTTGGAGCCAAGTGCATGAAATGATATCGCTAGCATACATTGTGGTTAATACAAGTGGGTGGTATTAGCCAATTGTTTTTAACCCTCCTACTTTTGTATATGGAGCAAAAGCGATTCAAGCATACGCGTTACCTGATATGGCTTTGGCACCCATCGGATTAAAAATCTCACCTAGAAATAATCGCGATAGCATAGAGCGTCGGGTGATGTGATGTTGACGGCCCTTTGGCGGAACCCTACACTCCTCCAGTTCTTAATTAAAGGGATCTAGTAACATTGTCCAAATCCACAAAACCTAATTTTTAAAAGCTAGAGGTTCTCTCTTATACCGTGTTGTTGCCGTATTACCAAAATAAACAGGTTTGGGTTTTTCAAATGTTCCATCTCGTTAAAAAGATATTTAAGATTGATGTGTTCGGATTTTCAATATCCATTGGATAGTCATAACTGTGTACGAAGTCAATGCAATGAATTAGGAAATATCACTTTGCATTTTTGCTTATTACTCGGCCATGTATTAAACATCCATTTGACGTGACATTTTCACACAATACTCAGAAGACATATCTAATCACAAAACTACACTATTATCACCAACCATTCAATCATCATCACATTTTGCACATGTCATGAACAAAGTTACTAGATCCCTTTGATAAGAGACATGAAGAGTGTTCTTGGTTCTATAGTATCCACGGGGTTAAACCCGCTACAAAACACCGCGGTAAATTAGCTGTCGAAGTTGATGAGGCGGGCACGTTTTGCCATATTCATAACCAGCGTGAATCGCATGGACTTGGGTGATCTAGGCGCGTAATCCAATTACATTAGTATACAAAGAGAGAAAGAGAATTCTCGACCCAACGGCCTAAATAATTTATCTATCTACTGATTGGTGTAATTGGGGGACAGAGGAAAAAAAAAAGCTCAACGACCTGAATGCTCAAACGATCCATATTATACTAATTTGGGGGGTAGAGATAGGATAATGCTAATAAAATGACAGATATAACTATTATATATATGCCGTCATGTTGTCATAACAATGTTCGTCTGGAATTAATTCAACAAAATGTAATTTCCTTTTGCAAACGACTAAACATATCGACAGAACGATGAATTAAATTGATGTTACATGTGCGTGGTCTCGTTTGTAATCAGTCGTATATGAAATCTGAACTTTTGAAACAAATTAAATTATTTACCAAACCCGTAAAAACATGGATGTGTATATTGTAGAATCAAAGACCTCTAAAATAAAATTGTCCCAGCTGTCATGGCGATATTTGTTTAGGTCTGGTTCAATAAAGTCCTTTGGTAAAATACATACATATCGACTTAATTACGATTTACATTAATGTTTGATAGACGTAGCAGCCGTGGTTCGAAATCAATAAGTATTGAAATTATAATAAATAACAATTCATGAACAACATATTAATAAGGGTACCATTTTTATATTGCATTTTAGCGATGCTATTCTGAATTTAATTCACGCATAAAATGATAGACGTACTTTACAGTTAGTTTGCAATCATAATTATTGATATACAAGTCTATACACTTTCATAATAATGTATCGAATTAAAATTGATGGCAGACCAGATATAAGACCATAAGTCTAAGTAAATACATTTTATGTAATTACTAAACTGTTAATATCTTCCCACACTTGACTGTGGTATATAACGGTAGTATTTGAGTTAAATGTTAATTTTATTTGACACACTCTCCAGACTTAATTATGAATTACATTAATGTTTGATAGACGTAGCAGCCGTGGTTCGAAATCAATAAGTATTTAAATTATAATAAATAACAATTCATGAACAACTTATCGATATGGGTAGCATTTTTATATTGCATTTTAGTGACGAAATTTTGAATTTGAATTAACGTAAATAATGATAGACGTACTCTACTGCTAGTTTGCAATCAATAATAATTGAATTATACAAGTGTATATACACTTTCATGAAAATGTATCGAATCAAAATCGATGGCAGACCAGTTATAGCTTAATATACGAAAGAATAAAAAAATTAATTTACCCCTATCAACCATGCCATCATAACAATGTCTGACTGGGTCTATTAATATTTAATTGTAAATTATTTTGTCCAGCTGCATTTATTGTACATGCATCAAGAAATGATTATTATATATTAATGTCTGATATTGATAGTCGTGGTCTGTTCTGCAGTCGCAAGTTATTAAAATGTGGACATGTTCAAAAATAATATCAATTCATTTACCAAACCCTATAAACAGTGAACGATGAAGAATCATAAGTTTAAGTAAATACAATCATTTTATGTAATTACTAAACTGTTAATATCTTCGCAAATACAAAATCCCACACTTGACTCTGCTATATAACGGTAGTATTTGAGTTAAATTCTAATTTTATTTGACACACTTTCCAGACAACTCGTGACCAAAACCCTGACATTGAACTATATTATACAATATAATACAGTGCATATTTGATACTTGATGGACGTAAAGTTTAGATTGAAATCAATTGCATGTGTAATCAAACTGTGTATTTGCTCTTTTATTTGATTTATTTACGATACTCTAAAAAGGTTGAAAGTTAGTTCACAGACAGCGTCAATATTTACTTTTTGCATTTAGTACTAGCTGTTCATGATATTTGGTTAATTAAACTACTGTAACAAAATTATTGTATAGGAACAGCTGATTTTGATTGATCGAAGACAAGGTCACGTATATCGAATACCAATATATTGTCAAATTTTCTTTATTATGTAAAAAATTGCAAAAGGAAATTAAATGTTCATTTCATCCCGAGTCCTTGAAGAATGCAAATAAGCTAATCAAAATATAACCAGGGGCATACGTACCAGGGATATGATGGGGGGGGGGGGGGGGGGTAAACATTTGGTGCCGGCTGGTATTCAATTCAATACTTATATTAAGTAAGAAATTAGCTAAGCATTTTCTAGGCTGAGAAATTAAATAACTTTTACTTCAGTAAAACAAAATATAAATGTAATATTTGAAGACATTATGACATCAACAATCTTGTAAGATTTTCAGTTGGTGAATAAATCAAATCTCAATAACTTACTGAAGCTAAATTTTGACTTGGAATTATGGAATTGAATACCGGCACAGATTCCCAAAGGTTAACATTGGACAGGCAGTCAGTATTAAGTATTCGTATTAGATTTGATAAAGTTGCTTGTAGATTTTACGGCCAAGACAACCCTTGAGTACAGAGTCCAATTATTTTGAAGGGCAAGGAATCCTGGGAGGGGGAGGGGGGGGGGGGGGGGGGGGGGGGGTAATTAACACCTTTCGCCTATCACGCCAAATGAATAAAACATTTTATTCGTGACATTCAAACCAGCATAATTACATGGTCATTTATTTCACGAAAGTACTTACGACTTACGGTTGCAGCACAATGGCTGAGTGGGTGGAAAGCGGAGCTGCCGTCTTTGCTCGCCACTATAATTAATCTATTTTAATTTATAAATTAAACATGAGCAAAAAAATGTGTATGACATAATAAACCTCGCCATAAATCCCCCAAGGAGAGGCAATTGCCCCATACACACCCCTCCGTATTGTCAGGCCAATGAATGAAACATATATCGCAAACGTGTCATTCGAACCGGTATAATCACACGCTCCTTTAACTCATATACAATACTCGGCTACATTGAGTAGCGCAATAAATTACGTAGAGGGTACATTAGCAATCAGAGTAGCCTTTTGACAAGGCCATACGTCTGAACTGGCGAATGACTTGTCGCGTTTGCAGGACGACCGCTGCTCGTGTGATTGTCGCGTTCGCCAGACGTTCATGTCTTGCATTCAGCTCAGACCCGAGGCCTGCACAGCTTGTGGCTGACGCTGCTCGTGTGATAGGCGCGTTCGCCAGTCGCCCCTGTCATGTATTCAGCTTAGACCCAAGGCCTTGAAAGTAGACTACAATCGGAGCTGCTGCGCTACCCCCGCTCTATTCCGATCTACCGTAGATAAGAGCGGGCCCTATGAGCGGCGGCGGAGGCATCGAATTACATGCACTCAACATACGGCAGGGAAAAAAAGTTATGTATTCCCGTGTGTAATGTTCGCATTAAGACGATCCGTGTCCCATCCGACGAACAATTAAGAATATGAATTATCCTTGGATTTATGCTACATGCATATAATAGGCATGCGTTGCTTTAGATCAGATACACAATAGTTTGTCGGATTGGAATCGGATCGTAGCAGTGTGCATGTGTGAACGCAATGCAGCTCATGCTGTAAGACGTTAAAAACTGCAACTCTCTATAAGTAGCGAGTGTTTACTCTATGACGTGAATCTACACAGCAAGGCACTGAAAGGGTTATATAGAGGTACACAATCGAAGCTCGGTCGAGTGTTCTTTAAATATGCCAAGACCCTGTAGGCCTGCCAATACAGTTGTAAGAGGCGGGGGTTCGAGGTGGGGTTGGGGCATTTTAGCATGCTGCATGTGTGGCGGTGACAGTCATGGGCCCCGTTGCAGAAAGAGATACAATCGATTGTAAGTCAGAAAGTTTGCGCGTTTCAACCAATCAGATTTGCGCATTTAGAACACATGATCTGACTTACAATTAATGTATATATTACTTACAATAGATTGTATCTCTTTCTGCAACGGGGCCATGGACTAAATGTTCATCTTTCTTCTCGGATTGTAACTAGGGGTTAAAAAGGACCTTAACAACCCCTTCCCCTCCCTCCCACATCGCCTACAAAATATTGTATGTGCGCTCATGTTAGCTGTATCAACAAAAACCAGGGGCTATAGCACAATTCAAGCAACGAAGCACTGAGATTGAATGGTAATAGGAGTGTGTGCTATACATACTGCGCCCCTATCGAGGACCACGTGGTGTTATATTGCCTGACGATGCGGGGTATAGCGAGACATATTGCAAGCCAAGATAGATGAAGATGCCTCTAAATTTAGATTCATATTCTACCTCAAGAAAAAAATTGATGAACGGCGCAGATTGCGCGATATGCAATCGCGAACAAAAACAATGTATTGTGAGCGAATGCACCCACCGGCGTTCGCGACAACCCATAAAACATGGAACATAAATGAGATCCTCTTGACAGTGTTTGTACAGCGTGTTTTATCAAAATATTCCTGGACGACGAATGTTTGTTTTTTCTCAACAAGGGGTATTTTTTGCTTCCAATGACGCACTTAACTCATTTTGTTTTGTGTGTGTGTTTTGTAGGTTATATTTTGAAATGCCCGTGAATAAACTACCAGATGTTTTGATTTCGGGATATTTTTTATTCTGCTGTTATACGAACAACCTCGAATTAAATTAGTTTTGTAGGTTATAGAGGAACAAATCGCAACACTCGTAAACACGCGATCAAATGATTTTTTTTTTCAAAGTTATTTATATCCCGATATAATACGACCTCGGTTTGTAAATATATTACTCTTGTAGGCTTTATATAAACGAGATGTTGACGTGCTTATTTCTAGTACGATCTTGTTTTGTCGGTTATGTAAGCAACCATATCATTCTTGAATAAACTTCCAGATATTTTTTAATCCAATACTATATCATTTTTAAATTAGAAATCGAATTCAAAGTCAAACTAAATGTCTCGCGAGATGTTGACGATCATCTATCCATACAGCTTTATTCATGAGGATTTATGTTATCTGTAGTATTTGCTAAATTTTGCCTTTGCAGAAGAAACTTATTTATAGACATATAAGCGGATACAATCCATAACGGACGATTATTCCGCAGCACGTACCTTTAACATTATTTAAAGGGGTAGTTTAGTTTTGGTAAGGCTGAACTTTAGTAACCAAACCTGGACAATAACCTTCAAAACTAATAGTAATAACTCCACTATGCTCGAAAAGTATACAAACTTGCAAAATGACTAAGTAAAAAGCATGTTATCATTCAAAAAGAGCCATTTTGATCACGAGAGGGCGCTTTTTTAAAGGCGTCAGTTTCAACCATTTTCCATAGACAATAATGCATGTGATGTTTTATTACCAGACTGATTTTATAGAGAGAACATCAACAACTACTTAAATAACACTTTCGAAATTTTTTGAGAAAGTGGAAGCATTTTTTGAATTTTTTGAAAAAACCGTTAATTATTTGGGCCCCAAATAATTATAAGATCAGATACATTTATTGATATTTCAGCCGTTTGTGGGCCGATTTCGACCAAATAAAGTTTATTCTGCCATTAAAATTGCATGTTCTCTCAAATTTGACACTCAGTTTTTAATTACCTCACAAAAAAATTGCGATGTGCAGCGCCCTCTCTACCAAAACTAAACTACCCCTTTAAGGAAGAATACAATATTTAAGTGGGGAAACGTTTTTGCAATTTGGACAGGAAATGTAATCACTTAAATAAATCACGGTTCTTGTGCAATAACCGCGCGCGTCCTTCGCAATACAATTAATGATTCTCATCAACGCTCAGAACATTTTCTAAAGAGCCATCAAATTCATTCTTGCAATTTATCCACGTTATACAGGGTTACATGATCAGCAGTGATGCTGTTTTTCGCCAAGGTCCTGATATAACATCTTAAAATATAAACCGAACACAAAAAGCAACCACCCCCCCCCCCCCCCCCCAACAACAACAACCGCCCACAATTTCACAACCAAGAACCGCTTCAAGACCTCGTCCTGCAAAGATATCCCTACGGTAGTTAGGAAAACAATGTGTTAATATAAGAGGTAACCATTAATCCATGGCTGATCCATTGGCACTCAGAGGGTTAAAGCTTCAGTACAATGCCTTTGATGTATACAGCGCCAGTGGAGTAATCTTCTGTATATATATGCAATATATTTCGCGAGGGTTTAATTTTCGCGAAAATTCGCGAATCACTTGGAAACCGCGAAATTAACAACACGCTAAAATACAAGGGCGGTCGCAAGATGGCACTACGCATCTGATTTACCTAGAGCATAAAGAGAGTAGCGACAACTGGTGTGCACAAATGGATACAAAATGGCGACAGCCGTTTTAAGTTACTGCATACAGGAATGCTGAGTTCAACAATGCGCTAAACTATGACTGAACCTCTTTGAGCATTCAGTGGTTTAAATTCCTTTCGCCATTTTGTATCCATTTTATGAACAATAGATGTCGCTACTCTCTTTATGCAGGTACTCTAGATTTACCGGTTACAGTCCGTTATTCCGAAGGTTCGTTATTCCGAAGGTTCAGTTATTCCGAAGGTTCGTTATTCCGATGGTTCGTTATTCCGAAGGTTCGTTATTCCGAAGGTTCGTTATTCCGAAGGTTCGTTATTCCGAAGGTTCGTTGATCCGAAAATAAAATCGGGTTCGTTATTCCGAAGGTTCGTTATTCCGAAGGTTCGTTATTCCGAAGGTTCATTAGTCCGAAAATAAAATAGGGTTCGTTAATCCGAAAATTAAATCGGGTTTGTTATAATACTATAATTTGTGATTTGTTTATTTAATTCACAGCCTGCATTGAGCATACCCCTACCCCTTTCCCTCCCTTGGCCAGACCAATCAAACATTTAAGTTTATTTTATCTCTTTACATAAAATTACAGCATTATAGCAAACCCAAATTCATATTCGGATTAACGAACCCGATTTCATTTTAGGAATAGCGAACCTTCGGAATAACGAACCTTCGGAATAACGAACCCGATTTCATTTTAGGAATAGCGAACCTTCGGAATAACGAACCTTCGGAATAACGAACCTTCGGAATAACGAACCTTCGGAATAACGAACCTTCGGAATAATGCAACAAATGTTCGGATTAACGAACCCTATTTCATTTTCGGATTAACGAACACTCAGGTATAGGAAATTTGCGTGTTCGGAATAACGAACCTTCGGAATAACGAACCTTCGGAATAACGAACCGCACCCATTAACCCGATTTACCAACATGACGGTGAGCCAGTGTGTATTTTGCACCGTGCGCAGTACAATGCGTTCGCAAGAATGGCATCTCGCGTCTGATTTATGAATTCTAACCATGCACCTTTCTTTAAGTAAGGCTAGTTGCCTCCATCGGATGATTAATATCCGATGTGGGTCGAGAGGACGAGGTGTTATTGTCCCTCAGCTATTGATCTGGGCAAGGCGACCCGCTAGAACTTTCCCGCCTTTGGTTTCCCGCCATTTAATTTCCCGCGCTCGGAAGCGGAGGTATTTCAACCGCATGACCTGCAGCGAAATGTGCACATTGCAATCTACATCGAAGATCAAATTAGGTTTTGTTGGAAATGCTTGGCTCGCTACTATATTAAGTAACTACAGTAAGTAACTATAATACAATAAAGTGCGATAATTCGGCGCCTTATCATTCTGGAGAGGATTTTTGCTCCATCCATGACTCGGAGATGCTGCCGTCTATCGATCCAATTAATTTTATTATTGAAAATAATGCAGGTCTGTGCGGCTTGAAAACAGCCTACGGCACATTATGGGCCTTTACACTGGCAGACAGGGGGAATGAAATTAATTATGTCCTTGGCTTTTTATTTCCCGTTTTATTATCACTGTCCCCATTCCGATATAATAGATGACGGATGCATTCCCGACTTTATGGTGTGGAATAATTAACATGATTTATCACAATGTGACTCTCATCATGTTTAGCAGAAAGCATTATGTGACCTCCTGAACATGCTGAATGTATGAGCTTAAAACGGAAATTAAAAATGTGCGCATGTATGTATGCGTGTTTTTCATTATCGGCACCCAGACAACAGCCACAACGATTTAAAGGTAGTTCGGATTTGCAAATCAGATGCGCGGTGCCATATAAAGCCCACCGCACACAGAGCCAACTCGATCCGATCCGACTGGTTTTCAGTCAGGCTAGAGCCGGTTTCGCTCAGTCGGAGCCGATTCAACATGTTGAATCGGCTCCTACTAATCTCCGACTGGCTCTTGACCGGCAGAACAGGAGTCCTGATGCAATGTATACTAAGCTGAACCGACTGCAAAACCAGTCGGATCGGGTCGGCTCTGTGTGCGGAGGGCTTTATACCGACACTTTGTTACGACTCAGTGTTCATATACAGTGCCCCAAAACTATAGCTTAGTTCAAAATGGCGAACTATACGCTTTACCATCCCCACGCATGATGATCTTCAATAGTTATTGACAGCCATGTTTGCATGGAAAACTTACTAGTAAAAGTGAACCGAATGCCTACGGATGTCTGCATGTTGTACAATAATTATACAATCTGTACAACCAGCTTTGGTTTTTCAAATGTTTTCCTTGAAATTGATTGAGATGTGTGAGATTTGATTATAAAAAAATCCCGGGAATCATTTGAACTGTAGTCAAATCTATCTCTCACAAACAACGGTTTGCATATAAAGCCCTCTGCAGACAGAGCCGACTCGACCCGATCCGACTGGTTTCAATCAGGCTATAGTTGGGCCCGGTCGGTCGGATCCGATTCATCGTGTTGAATCGGCCCCAATTGACATCCGACTGTCTCTCGACTGGCAAAATGTGTGTCGCGAGGCATTGAAAACTGAGCCGATCCGAATGAAAACCAGTCGAATCGGGTCGAGTCGGCTCTGTCTGCAGAGGGCTTAAGCCGCAGCAAACTGAGATAAAGGAAATGGGAGCTAGCCATGCAGCTAGACAAACTTATCGTCAATATCATGCTATGTTTGCTCTTCATGCCGCGTGAATGATTTTTATCAATCAGTTACTTACATAACAAATGACATCTAATTCTCCATAATTGACATCAGTAATCGTTGATAGGTCAATCAAGATTATTCTTGTCACGCAGGGCTGAGAGTCAACAAACAAATAGATAACCGTCCGTCACTGACGGCGAATGTCTATCATTGCCGTCAGCATATTAATGTGACCCGATTTCGGTACGCGTGCTACTCATTTAGGGATCTGGTAAATGGTTAAACTGTTGCCACGTGCGAAATTCTAGCAAAATAATGGCTGATGTAGCCCTGCAGGGGCGTCGATCTGTCCGGAAAACACAATACATTGGTGGGGCGAGCTATTGTTCACAAACAATGCTCGCCCCACCAATGCATTGTGTTTTCCGAACAGATCGACGCCCCTGGATGTAGGTATATTACACTGTAGTCTATATGGCCACTGATTGATATGGGAGAGTTTCATGATAAATGAATGTCAATCTAGCCAAGTATTGAACGAAAATGACAAGACAGTGTCAAATTGCCGACTGATTGTCATAGGGAGTTAAGGGTGAAATAATCGTCACCATTTTTTTCTTCAAACTTAGACATAACTATCTTAATTACAAAATGGGTATTTCATGAAAGAAAACATCCGTTTCATGATTGTATTACATGACTTGCATCAGTAAGAGGAAAACAGCAAGTCATGAAAGAACCACTAGAGACGCAAGTTTGGTTTTCTCAGAGAAAGTTATACGTGGTCCCTTTAAACCCCCTTATTCTCGGTGCAAAACATGTTGTTCTCACTTTATCAAAATGTCGTCTTTGAATGAAAGGCGATCGATTAAACAACGACATGAACAACAACACAACAACTGCTATGCACAAACAAAATAATTTCATTATAACACCGTATTGATTGTAACATGGTGTAGCAAAGCATATTGCTATCGAACCGGTGTGAGTGGCGAAGCTATATTATGAGGGAGGGAGAAAGGGGGATTATGGGCATTTCCTAACCCTTGTATGAATTCTTGGCACCCTTCACCACACCCCACCCCCATTATGGGAGATTGTGACCCCTTTCTACCCCTCTTCGGAGCACAGACAAAGCAACGTTTATTCGTTGTTGTTTTTTTGCGGGGGGGGGGGGGGGGGGCACGGAGAACACAAATAACATATACATTCAATCCACTGATGTGACGAAACAAAAAGTGTGCCCCGAAAATAATCAGCATGCCTAACCAGTAGTGGGGGGGGGGGGGGGGGGGGGAGAAGGCAATGATATGACGAAACAAAACAGAAACAAAAAAGTAAACAAATACAGAACTTTACAGTGCGTGCCCCCTTATCATTACGCCCCCTGCCATGGAGTCTACTGGGACTGCCACTGCTATAGGTGTGATGTTACGCAGTCCCCACCTCCGCCTTGTCCCGCGAGCGATCGGATTCCACTTGCCCTTCCTGAAGATTCAATTTAGCGAGGTAACGCTCCCGTTGTCATGGTAACCCATATAGTGCGAACGTTCTCGTAAAATAATAATGCGCGCCCCCGCGAGGCGATCAAGACAAATCTCGCAAGACCACCACCCAATAATCTTCTCGAGGTTATTTTTAGTTAGGAATTTAGTTAGGAAATTTACTTACACAACTGTTATAAACAGTGTCTTCTGCTAAACTATAATCCGTAGTTTCGTGTTTGTTATTTACTTGATAATGTGCGACAAGTAAAGTGAAATGTGATTATTAAATGAATTTCGCCCCGAACATATCACACGATTTTGCTCTCCAAGTTGAGCTCTTTTGAAGATGCATGGTTCGGATTCGTACGTCAGACGCGCAGTGCCAGCTGGCGAACGCCTTGCGCGCGGTGCGTAATTCACACTGGCTCAATGTTATGCAATGCGCGCAAACTAGCCTAGTTCAAAATGGCGACCCGCAGTGTAGCATACCCACACTTGACAAACTTTAATTTGCAACATGAGTTGATTTTTTGCCCAAATATTTGGCCCACACTGACCCACGTTCACCAGGCTGTAATCGCCTTCACAAAACGGGGGATGTGATGGTTAAAATCAGACCTCAAATACATATACAAATTTAAATGTCATTGTTCGTTCCCTTCCAACCGAAGGAAATAACTGAAGTATTGAGTAGGCATACATACAATGATACATAAGGACATTAAACCTCTTCATTAAATATTACCCTTTCTCAACAGTATACAAATGCATACAAGAAATTGTTTTGATCTACGTAAGAACTAGAATATGAGATTGCAAATCTATCCCTATCCTTAATGTTAAAGGGGACCATGCACCAGGCAAAGAACAACACACAAGTTTATGTTTTGGTATCGTTTTGTGATGTAAAATAGATGCCCAACATTTTGCAAAAGGTTGTGTAATACATAATTTATGCAATTAATTACCACCACTTACGGAACCATCATGCCCTTATGGTTCCGTAAGCGCCAAACGTTTGCGAGTGCGCCAATTATATTCACGCGTACGTTTGGAGACAATAGAATCACGGACGATGCGTTCGGCCTAGACAAAAGGTTGTCTTTGTATGCAGACCCATTAACCCATGTTGAAGTATGGTGATTCTTTTTTTTTCAAATTAGGTATACATTTTTCTGGAAACATATATTTTTGAACTTTTTGGTGGAATGGACTGCTAAAAATGTTGCCTTTTTAAAAATAAGAATATTATTTTTGGGTGGAGGTACCCTGTAAAGAGAATGACGCAAGTTTTGTGTAAGCATACACATTTACGTAAGACCATAAACCTCTTCATCAAATTACTTTTTTTAATATTACTAATATAATTACATAGATGTACTTGTTTTTATATAAGCATGAACGATGGGATTACTAGTAAATTCCAAATTAAATGTCATCGTTATTTCTCCCCCTAAAGAAAATGTCGTTAGTATAATTGAGTAGACGTATACATTATTCATAAGAACATAAACCACTCCATCAAATTACTTGTTTCAATGTTGTTTCTAGAATTACATAGAAGTACTTGCTTTGGTCGATGCAAGAACTAAAAGATGAGATTCAATTTCAAATGTCATCGTTTTAACGTGACGCAAGTATTGAGTTTAGGCACACATTATTATAACATAAACCTGTTCATATAATGACATTTCCATACATCTTATTATTAGTAGAACCTGAAAGTACTTGTTATTTGACTGTTTTCTGTAATAACTAAAAGATGCGATTCCAACTCAAATGTCATTGTTCATACAGATAAAGACGCATACATGCAAACGAGTACGAACATAAACCTCTTCGAATGAAATTTCAATGTTTCTTTTTTATCTTAAAACAAAAACTAATAACAAAAAGTTAGTATTATTTTTAAAGTATAAAAATTGATAAACCGTAATATAACGAGAAAATAATTCTAACTTAAAAACATGAATGATGAAGTTAACTTCATACTAATAAAAGAAAATTATGAACTATACTAATTATTATATTTAGATTTAATTATAAAATGTAAACAAATATTAAACGATTACATTCGGTCCAAAGCATAATAACGAACTACACATTGCACAATCAGGTTGAACTAGAAAGTTGACGCAAATGTAGTAGATTAATAGAAGAAAAAAATCTTCATGACAGATTTGTTTTATATGTTATTTTTTACTTACGTGTTTTATCATGAAATTTTAATATGACGCCATGCACTGGCAATAAATGAAAACATCTGTTCTATAATAGCGCATAATGAAAATAGCACGTGTCATTAATTAAGAGAAGTGTAGGTGCTTCGCTCTCTCTAAAAATTATATATAGTCGTTAAAAATGCACAATCATTGCGCCTATAAAAATGTCGTTGCACTTTGAATTTGAAAAATTAACTCGTTAACCTCGATTAATGGACCGGAATTCGTGCAGTCTATTTTGTAATTACACACACGCTACATTGAAGGCCGCATGAAATTATATAGGGACTAAAGCGAACGTCCTACTTCGTTTCAAGTTCAACGCCGCACCATCCGACAAAATTAGATACACGAGCATTACCATGATTATAGGTGAACCTTTTCTGGGGCGCGGGTTCCAACAACTTTTTACTTTGTTTAAAATGTGTTCGTTTCATCCAAAAAATTTCTTTGATGGGAAATCTGCAATTGTACTGCAAGTACACATAGCACTCGCAAAAAGGTTAAAGACGTGCGTCTGTCGTTTATATTGGGCGCGATTCCTTGATTGCTGAGATACCTTTGCTTACTTCCCGACTGCACGTAAGTAATAAGGAAGTACGGCGAACTGTGATTGGCTACTCGCGATTCACTGCTTCGTGCTCGGTTCTCTTCGTGAGTTTACGCGAAGTGCTCAAAATACAATACACTAGCTAGTGTGTATTTGCATCATGCGTACGCAAGATGGCTGCGCACATTGAGTAAATTGTGTTGCCCTGACGCGTCGGAGCCTTTAAGCGGATAAGTTTCCTCAAAAGATGAACCATTCTTGTTTGACGAGAGGTGCAACTTATATTCAGTATAACGATAACTGTACGGACAACTAACAAATAACTAACAACTAACGGTGATTGAGACCCTCATTAGCAATTTAAATTATTATGACTGAACACAATTAATGTCTCTGTTTTCTTCTCGGCAAGAGATTGTGCATGATAGTCGCGCTTTCCAGTCGTTCCTGCATAATGCATACTATACCGTGCATTCAACTCAGCTCAAGGCGAGACAGGCCTTGTCAAAAGGCTAGGTCGAGGATCGTTGTTGCCTTGCTGTCCGGCAATCACGGGCCGCCGAAGTGGGTTTATACCAGTTTATACAGGGACAAGTATGGCGCGCCTCCGCAGATGAAATTCTCATCGCCCATAGTGTCGCCCGTACACTAAATTTCGTGTTGTCATCGCGATATTTAAGGATATGAAATTAATTCAGAATCATAAATTTACTGTTTTCTTACCCATTCCCGGACGAGGACCAGTGTTGCCCTGTTGTCCTGCAATCACGGGCGGTCTTAGCGGGTCGTTGACCAGTTTGAACACGGAGAGGTATGGCGCGCCTCCACAGATCTGGTTCTTATCGCCCGAACACTCGAGGTTGCATTGCGAATCGTTGTGCGACCTCTCTCGCTCTAAGGCTGAACCACAGTAACACTCGCTGTAGAACTGAAGGCCCGCAAATAGAAAATTTCTGCAATTAGTAAGAAAGAAAGGAACATACATTAAATGTCGAAAAACATAAACGCTGACTTATGCTACCAACTTTGAAAATACAATTGAAATAATTTGACATATCATTTGTGATTGTACTGTGGATGGCCTGTACTTATATAACTGAAGGCCCGCACATAGACAATTTCAGTAAATGGTGAGAAAAGGAGAAAAAACAAAATGATTTAGACAATTTCTGTAAATGGTGAGAAAAGGAGAAAACCCCACACAATGAATATTGTCAGATTTAAATTCTGCCTTACCACCATTAAATATCATTAAATTAAATCCCTGTCATTTCATTGTGAAAGTTTGTTGGTCTGCTCCCGAACTCCAATGCTAAACCACAGAAATACTCACTGTAGACCTCAAGACCCACACATAAAACATTTCTGTAAATGGTCAGGGATACAAACATTTAATTTCCTTTGACATAAATGCCTTACAACAAATTTCTAAATTCAAATCATTGATATTGCATTTCAAATGGTCATTGGGCTGCTCTCGATCTAAAGGCTAAGGCTAAACCACAGTAACAATCGCAAACAGAATATTTATGTAAATGGTTAAAAAGAGAGGGGAGGACACATTGAATAATTATGGTCAGATATCAAAAATAAAAATAAAAATGCCTTTAATACCACCTTTAAAAAATGGATACATATATCCTTGACATGTCCATTAATTATTTCAAGGACAATACAATGGTTTTCATTAATAATGTTACATAATTATGACATAATAGCTTCGAGAGCATGTTATTCAAATTCAATACTATGGCAACCAACCCACCCTCTAGAGACTAAAGTAAACGGTATAGAGAAGAAAAAAGGGACAAATTACAATCTGAAGGATTTTGCCAGTTTCTTGCTCTCATATAAAAGCGAAAAATAATGAGTTCAGTTGAGAATGATGCGCAAAACCGTGGCTTCGCAAACCGAGAAGTAATTATCGATAATGACCATTATGACGTCACGCTCATTACGATGATTTCTCTTGGGATGGCGTGTACATGATCGGGTGACGTCTTTAAATCCGTTGTATGGCGAGACAGGTTATATAACGCAAGTTTGTTTGTTATCATGTTGCAAGATTGAAAGTCAATTTAAAGGTACTCTTGAATATTGGATGTTGTCAAATGTCCTGACATGCAATTTGGTCACGGTTTTGCGTGTATCTTGATTGAATAATGCATGAAATGTTTGGCATTAATTGCGCAACACATTTCATTAATTACGTAATACGTAATTAATTAAATGTGTTGCGCAATGTATGAATGTATCTATGTATGAAATGATAAAAATACACTTGCACAAAACACAAGAAAAAACAACAACATTTGCACACACACAAAACACATACGCAAAAAAGATAAATACAAACACACTTGTCGTAAAAACATAAATATACAAACACACTTGATCATGCAAGCTCACGCGTTCATAACGGAGAAAAATAATTATTGACATAATAATTCATCTATAATAAGCGCACGTATACATTATGGTGCCCATTTTGTTTGACGCACGAAATGTGGACCTAACCACCATGACCACAAGGCATGCAGTGACAGCGCATGATTTATCTTTGGAAATGCCCCCTACATTGCTATGCCCCTCCCCTTACATACATGGATGTAAGCATTTCACAAAAACAGAAAACTTAAAACACAACAGCGCTGATTCCTTGCAATTAAACTGCCGCTCATATTCATATACACAAGATTAGACAACTTAATTATGCCTCCTGGGCCCCGTTGCAGAAAGAGATACAATCGATTGTAAGTTAGGATTGATCGTAAGTCAGAAAATTAGCGCGTTTCAACAAATCAGATTCTCGCATCTAGCACACGTGATCTGACTTACGATCAATCCTAACTTACAATCGATTGTATCTCTTTCTGCAACGGGGCCCTTAGTCTATCAGGTTATGTAAAGCAGCAATTTTTTTTGCTATAATCTTGGAAACAGTTTTTAATTTGTTCTAAATACATTACTGATGCGAAAAAGTTATGTTTCCATTTTTTATTTTTGGTCCCAGGGTGCATTTTGGCGATTTTAAAGATAATTAGCTAATTTGCATATTTGTGAAATAAGGTCAGGGGTTATTTTCTATCTAGGAATAGTACAATATTGATAAAAAAAACTATTATTCTAGGGTATTTTGAGGCAAGGATTCCATTTCCGGTGCTCGTTTGTAAGTGCTGTATGGGAAACACTCTGAAATCCAAGATGGCTTCCCCTAATTTGAATATTTATGAATATTATTGATTTTCAGTGGCTACAGCCCATAATGTCATGTCTGTGTTGACATTGTTCTGCTTGACTGATAATCACGTGCTAGCTGGAGTAACCAAAACAATTTATTTCTCTCTTTCGTAAAAATTAGTATATTAATTGTATATATATATAGAAACTTAATTGTGTTTTTATGATTAGAAATAAATTAAAACTATTTTAATACAACTTTGTCCAAAATTTTAATAAAGTATATCTTGAATCTGCTGGTCATATGCTATTTGTACATATTTTTATATTTATATTTATCATATTAATGAATTATTGTTTTATGTATATTGTATGATGTTATATCAGGACCCTGACGAAAAACAGTATTCTTGCTGATCAGGCTATCCTGTATAAATATATTTGAATAAATAAATAAATAAATAAGCAATAATTCCGGATTATTATTTGTCAGTTATGTTCTAAGTATGTATTTAAGATATCAAAGATGAGTTGCCATCATGGCAACCTCTAGCAATGCATATTATTTGCATAATTATTTATTTTACCTAATTTGCATATTCCCCCAAATCGAGTATATTAGGAACCCGGCAAGTAAAAAAGACAAGTAATACCACTTTTCCGAGGTTTTAGGGGGCAATGAATCCATTCATGATACTTATTTACCTGTATCCCCTCGGGAACCCACATAAATCCAAGATGGCCGCAATTGTCATTTTAAAGTAAATAATGCTATTTGCTACTTAAATGGCATTTAATTTATAAAAGTATGATTTGCTTACTTTAAGCAAACAACTACATTGTGATTCAAGTATTCTAGTTGCTCATTCCAATAATTAAAAGTCAAAACATTATAATATCAATTTAATATAACCGAAATAATATAGTCGTGTATCATAACATGTGTAATTTAGGGAGCAGTCATCTTGGATTTGAGATGGATGCCATGGTGATACAGGTAAATAAGTATCAAAAATGGATCTGCTGCCCCCCAAAACCTTGGAAAAGTGGTATTATTTGTCTTTTTTACTTGCCGGGTTCCCAATATACTCGATTTGGTGGAATATTGAAATTAGGTAAAATACATAATTATGCAAATAATATGCATTGCTAGAGGTTGCCACGATGGCAACTCATATTTGATATATTAAATACATACTTAGAACATAACTGACAAATAATAACCCGGAATTATTGCTTATTAGGGGCTGTAGCCACTGAAAATCAATAATATTCATAAATATGCAAATTAGGGGAAGCCATCTTGGATTTCAGAGTGTTTCCCATACAGCACTTACAAACGAGCACCGGAAATGGAATCCTTGCCTCAAAATACCCTAGAATACTAGTTTTTATCTATATTGTACTATTCCTAGATAGAAAATGACCCCTGACCTTATTTCACAAATATGCAAATTAGCTAATAATCTTTAAAATCGCCAAAATGCACCCTGGGACCAAAAATAAAAAATTGAAACATCACTTTTTCTCATCAGTAATGTATTAAGACCAAATTAAAAAAATGTTTCCAAGATTATAGCCAAAAAAATCACAACATTTATTTATACTACATTAGGGGATATACTACCTGGTGGTTTGAACCCCGCGAAATATAATGATGAGGAGGAAAACAAAAACTCAATACAGAACAGAGTCGATCACCTCACGGATGACGTACTCGAGCTCGCACAATGATAATGGTGACGTAGCCAGGTTTAACCCATAAAACGGGATAGGGGCCCGATGGGGGCTGCAAAGAGGTGAAGTGAGCTGGGGGCGAGAATTCCACACACAAAAAGGGGGGTCGGGGGCGCCCGTAGGCCAGGACAACATAAAGAATTAAATTGTGTTATATATTACTTCAAGTTATTTTGTTTTCGCCACAGGATGCAGCAAGGAGACGAGTATTCATTAAGAGGGGGCGCAGGGCCGATCAACATTTAATTTGCGTTATATATTCTCTAAAAATGTATTAATTGGACACAATTAGGTGCAGCGAATAGCGAGCATTACAAAAATAGGGGCGCAGGGCCGATCAACATTTAAAATTAACTTGTGTTATAATTTTTATTTCTTAGTTCATATTTCTTGAGTGCAGCAAGAGGACAAAAGTTCCAACAGGAAGTGGGGACATACTCGAGGATGAGGGCTATGCCTGTGGGGGGTGAGGGGGGGGGGGGGGGATGTAAGCCCAGGGGGTGTTTCACAAAGATTCTAAGTTGAATTTAACTCTAAGTTGGACTTAAGAAAGTATACGGAAAGCCATTAGTTCTCTTGAAAGATTGTTGTAACATTTATTTTAAAAGGCATACAATATTGATTCAAATCATTGATATTTTCTATTATCAAGGGGATTTCATGTTCTTGATGTAAAATTTATTTTTAAAAACGTCTAAAATACTTGCATTTTTGCTTTTTAATATATTTTATTCCAAGGCTACATATGGCTTTCTATAATTCGTAAGTCCAACTTAGAGTTAAGTTCAACTTAGGATCTGTGTGAAACACCCCCCAGGACTGGGAGCTATGCTCGGGGTGGGGGCTACACCCCTTTGCCAACTTAGCTATTATACGTACAAACAACTGCAAGATATCAATTCACGAGGGACCCACTCCTTGAAGTGCGATCTATTTCCATCGCGGTGGCATCATCTCAATAATTCATACCGAGAAAGATGTAATATATTCGAATTGTATTGGTCACGGTGAATAAAATGATCTAGGGTATGTGACATGCATGTGATCAAATATACTATACGTATACTGCGTTTGGAATCCGACCTGCTTTTTTATATATTTTTTAATTGTTATCAATATATGCTTTCAATTTTTGAAATATTAATTTCATCCTTAATCAAAAATAACATAATAACAAAATAAATAAACACTTTTTGTCAGAATAATTCATAAGCTAATGAATTGAATTAATTAAATCATATTTTATAGATGTTATTGCCCTTAGAGATAGAGGGGAGGGGGGGGGGGGGGGCTGCTGAAAAGCTAGTTTTATTTGATGCAGACCCCAACTCGTTTAAATAATTGAAATGATATATAATTATTAGTTATTTATGTGTAACCACGTATGTACATGTAACTATATTCGATGTGTATAATTATATCATTTAAGAACTTTTTAAAATTTCGCATTACTTTATTTAAATTTTGAGAATTTTTCATTATTACTATCAACATTCATTCTTGGAAGTATTCGCTAATGTTCAACCCTAAATCAAAAACAATTACCGCAGTGTTCATCTAATTCTGTGTGGAATAGAGCGATTAATCTTCACAAAGTTCTCGATTATGAAAACCCCAAGGCATGCATTAAAAAAATGCTATCAAACCCCCCATCGCATCATATAAATTATTGACTACATTGAATCAAAACAAAATCATTCAAATACAATTATGCAAAATAATAATCATGATGTTGGGAGTCATTATATTCCATAAATGTTTGCTTTTGATCTTTTTGCAAAGTCTTGTCATAAATAAAAAGATCTCAAATGTTCATATGAATGTATTATACATGTAACTCTTATGTCTTAATGTATCCCTTTCTCCTACTGCTTTCTCCTTTTCTCTTTTATTCTCTTTCTCATCTTCTCTCCTTTTGCCTTTTCCCCTTTCCCTATTCTTTTTTTTTCTGTATCTCACTCACTTGCCCTTTCTTAATTTTAATCTTTATAATGGTGTTTTACGCTGTATATACGGTATGTTCATGCTTTTTGATGTTTTAATGTTGACGTTAAGAACTGTGATTTTTGTGAACCCAAGTCGAGTTTCCATTGAGTTGGACGAATAAAATAAAATATTGAATATTGAATTGAATGTCAATATGTTATACAAATTCAACGATATAACGATGTAACGAATTTCTTTTCCCCAATCATTTTTTCCCTTCGTCAAACCTAGTATATAACGTATAACGCAAGGGAAATATTAAAATCCCATCACATTATATGAACAACTATTGTTCAATTATCTTTAATTCATGAAACTGTTCGTTTCTTATTGCGCAGGCGAAAGTCATGGACCTCTACATCATTAAAAAAAAATAGTTATGTTTTAAAAAAAATATAATACATATAAAACATAATACAATTGTATTTGCGGAGATCGCTTTCCTTGAAAATAATCTGCAATAATAATGAAACTGATCCTCATCTCGTATTGCGCGGGGGAAATGCTGGTATTCAATTTAATATTCATGCTTGTAAAATATTGAATCCATGTAAATCCATGCTACGTGCATTCGTCTTAAAGAATCGCAATCATGCTTACATCTTTGATTCATCAAGTGTGTCATCTACAGTATCGCGCAGGGAAGGTTCATCATGTTTTTAAAATGTTTTCCGTTTATTACGATTCAGCGAATTCAACGATACATCTTGTTTGAGTGATGACTATTTTTCACTGAGAATGTTAAATTCATGAAGCTCTTCATTTCGTCCTTGCACGAGCAATGGAAAGTCATGAATCTTCGTGATGTTAAAAAGAAGCAATGACTAGAGGTGAAGCTAGGGTTTCGGGTGGTAAAAGTATAATTTATGTTACCCGGCCCCATCCCCAAGTTAGAATGCTAAATACATAAATGCATACAAACAAATAAAACCTACATGAACGAACGAACGAACGAACGAACGAACGAACGAACGAACGAACGAACGAACGAACGAACGAACGAACGAACGAACGAACGAACGAACGAACGAACGAACGAACGAACGAACGAACGAACGAACGAACGAACGAACGAACGAACGAACGATCGTACGAACGAATGAATCAACCAATCAATCAATCAATCGACCAACACATAAATTAGTTGAATAGAAGATAGGTTTGTGGAAATAACATGAATAGCTTCACTGCACCCCTCCAACCCTTACAGTCTAGGGTTGAGACTGAATACGCCATGCACAGCTTTGCTAAAAGAGTGTATCGCGGTTATATTACTTCATGCAATATTCATTACAAAATTAGGCATT
>JBAMJV010009881.1:0-40000 GCA_037951105.1 Echinarachnius parma | reverse complement strand
AAAATGAACGTTTCCATGAATATTATATCAAAATTTGAAGGAAAAAAGGAAATGTCATAATTATTTCTTCATCATCATGATCATGCAATGGCGTGTTAAATGTTTAGGAGCTTTAAGAGTGGTGGAGTTCCCAGGGTAATAAATGGAAGTCTGTTTTTGTACATGGGAGATCATTTTGATGGAATCACGATTCATAAAATGCGGATTAAATATTTATTTAATATATTTCTCTAATTTTTAGTTGAAATGGCGGGCCAAAGTAAAAAACTAATCACTACAACATTTCAATATAAATATGCTTGGGTTGGTGTTTCCCTTTAATGTCGACCAACTGTATATCGGTACTGTCAATTTAATCGTTATGACTGGACAAAAATAATATGAATGCGTGCATGCATACCGTATGTCTGCTGTTTTTAAAGGCGTCATAATGAATTATATTTATTACGTTTATTGTCCTTGTTGTTACATCAATTGTTTACAGCCTTGAACAACAACAAGGGAAATTAGAACTGATAAAATGTGAATTACAGTTGACTAAAGAAGAGACAAGAAACACGAGTACCTAACTGAACAATCTTATGGGAAAACATGATGATGTATGTGTATATTTAAAACGTCATATTATCCTTGTAATAACATCAATTGTTTACAACCTTGAACAACATAAGGGAAATTAGAACTGATAAAATGTGAATTACAGTTGACTAAAGAAGAGACAAGAAACATGAGTACCTGACTTAACAATCTTATGGGAAAACATGATGATGTATGTGTATATTTAAAACGTCATAATTAATTACATTTATTACGTTTATTGTCCTTGTTGTTACATCAATTGTTTACAGCCTTGAACAACAACAGGGGAAATTAGAACTGATAAAATGTTAATTATAGTTGATTAAAGAAGAGACAAAAAACATGATTGTAGAATACCCGCCTTAACAATCTTATGGGAACCATGATGTACGTGTATATTTAATACGTCGTAATTAATTATATTTATTAGGTTCATTATCTACATCATCAACGTCAATTGTTTATGACCTTGGATAATAACGATTGGAATTAGCTGAGAAAAAAATATTGATTATAACCGAGAAAAACTATGAAGATAATATATGATGGCCAATTTAGGTGTCCAGCATAAAGTAATTTCAATCACCGGTGTAACAATTCTGCAGTAATATATCTCATTAAAACACAATACTTTTTTTGAATAGATATTTTTTTATAGACATATTTTGTAAGCGTTTACGTCAAACATCCCAAATTAAAAAAAGAATGAATAAATCTAAAATAAATTGTATCTGCGGTGTTAAAATTACAATCATAAAAACATAATACGTGATTTAGAACAAAACAGTTGTATAGAGTCCCTATTTACGTTAAAGGTTGGCTGACAAGAAAACTACCTAAAAATTGTGTTTTACTGTATCTAAGGTAGATTTTCATGAAGATTACTAATAAATACATATTTTCCGCGTCGGAAAACCCAGTAAAATTAAAAAAATCAACTTTTAAATTCACTTTAGTAATCTCCGTAAAAAAAATTGAGTCCGGGCGAAGAAAAATGACGTCATCTTTGTGACGTCACATGCAGGCAGTCGCAGTATAGCTCGGTCATAGACGTACACGCTGAGTGCAATACTCCCGTTGACAGAGATATATTATTTCGATTTTTTTCAATATTTACAAACATTTGTTAAAGTTGATATCATGGACGATCTACACTCAGATGTGTTGCTGCAAGCTGCTATAATTCATTTCTTAGGAATTTTCAGTTAAGCCTTAATTTACAAGCAAAAACGAGTTTGTTTTACTAGCAAGTCATAGGCTCTGCATGTAAACCATGCACGTTCCTCCGTGTTGCGGCCTGCTTGTGATGTCATGATCCGGGTTGCACGTGCGCACATTCCCGCTCCGCTATAAATAACTTTTTTTAGCAGCATGGAACGCCGATGCGAAAACAAGCAAAAAAGTTGCATGAAATTTACCTTTCTTGCCCAACTTAAAGATTTCTTTGAAAAAAGAGTGTGGTATATCAATATAGGCACATATTTAAAGCTATAAACCTGAATCAAAGCCGGGATTTCACCATACCTTTAACAAAAACCCAATTAAAAGAATAAATACAGAATAAAATCGTAACAATGCCTTTGTTGATATATTAATTTGTTTATTGCTGAATGCTGATACACATGCGCATAAACATGCATTGCATACATGCATACACACACACATACATACATGAATACATACATAAATAAACACATACATAATATACATACACAATACAAAAATGCACACATACATAAAAACACGCATATATAATATAATATACAGTAATATATACATACATACAATTGTATATAAACATACAAACACAAATACACACATATAACCTACCTAAACACACAAACGCTCAGTCAAACTCACAGAAACACAAATTTTGGTTCGTGTACCCACATTGATTTACCTAAATATTGATGCATTCATACATGATTTACGGATGTGTTTCTCGCCCATGTTCTCAAATGTGAGCATAAATCGGTATAAATGTAATTATGCCAAAGCATGTCTTGTTCGTGTGCTATTTATACCGACATGAATGCATACGCAGATACGTACTAAGAAAACAAAAACAGGCGACTTGCAACACGTAATAATGTACTTATAGTCATAGTCCCAATCTTCATTCCGATCCATTGTAATCAGTTGCTAAAGGAAAGGGAGGGAGGGCGCTTAGGTTACAGCGGGGGTAGGTGAGGTGGTGGCAGAGAGGGCCAAGGGGTGGGGAGGGGGACCCACCTTATGCATTTAATCCTTGTTGGGCCCGAATTTATCAGAATGTGACATTTAATCATAGGCCATTGCTATCCCGCAATCAATTTTGGTGATTAACGTAATTAAGTCCAATGGTTAGTCCGTGTACGCCAATTAAAATTATTCCAGGACTGAATTCGAACGGAACCTGCTGCTGAGTTCTAAGCAAAGACGCTTAATTCTATAGTCTTTGGTTCTAAGCCAGTATGTACGTCACTGCGCACACGCAGCGCAACCTTGGAACGTCAGATGTTTTCCGTTCGCTATTATGCACACCCCCTCAGGCGACGTTATACTCCCATGTGGTTTACCGCGTAGCCACGTGATTTAATTGCACGATCTAGGGTAGATGTAGACCTACTATACAGACATTATGTGCATACAGTATGTGCATTAGTATGCTAGGGCCCCGTTGCAGAAAGATTTGGAATCGATTGTTACGGTGGCAATTAATTGTAAGTCCGATCACGTGACTAAATGCGCATATCTGATTGGTTCAAATGCGCACATGTTCTGACTTATTATTAATCGCAACTTTACAATCGATTTCACAAGTCTTTCTGCAACGGGACCCATATCATACAAGTCATTTCGGTTGTGCATTTACTGTTATTGAACTATGTGTTGTTGTTTTTATTTTTATTTTGTTTATGCAATATAGCAGAGGCCTATCTACTTTCATAAACAACTTACTTAAAGGGATATAGTACCTTTGTTGACATGTGCAAAAAGTGATGAATGCTTGATAAAATGTGTATTTTTGTGATCTGATATGTTCACTAAGTAATGTGTGAAAGATTCACGTTAAATGGATGTTATATGGCCGAGTAATGAGCACAAATGCAAAATTGATATTCGCTTACTCATTGTTCTGACTTTGTACACAGACTGTTATAACGTTCCAGTGGATAATTAAAAATCCGAACGTTTCAATCGTAAAAATCATTACAACAAAAGAGAAATTCGAAAAACCGAAGCTGTTTCACTCTTCTATTGGTAATACGAATACAACGAGGTATGAGATAACCATAGAGTTTTAAGTAAGATTTGTGGATTTGGACAATGTTAATTGACACTAATTTTGTGTACATATATTGTACATAAACTAGCATGACTAGTACGATCTGAGTGCAGAGAAAGTGCGCGGACTCCGATGTTGTGGTGTACTTGTGTACGTTACCCAATGCAGTGAAATTATTTAGTTTTGTTTTATTTTTGTTCTGTAACAAATTATACCAGTTTTTTTTTTTTTTTTTTTTTTTTTTTGCAAACACAATAATGTATCAATTAATTATATAAATTAACTTACTATACTTTTAGTTTACTCTTCTCCGCTGCCATATCGATTTAATACGATTATGTTAAATTTGATGAATACATGTTTACGCACGGATAACATTATCACGTTGAGCGAAATGTACTTCAATAGTGCATCTTTTGCAAAGAATCATTATGCAATTTTACAATGAACTTTAACCAGACCTTTTACTCGTCCTTATGGAGCCATATAACGTATGGTTCCAAAATTGTTCAATAGTGACGTCACGTATGTCGCATTCGTTGTGTGTGTAGCAATGCTACTGTATAGTATTGTTAACTCGTGGCGTGTCCAACAGGTAGTGCAGCCCCATTCAACTACAATTTGCATCGTACTGTATTGTATTGTACGGTGGAAGTTTGCATTACAATCAGTGTGTGGGTTAAACTGGTACATTCGTCCCCAAGGAGGTATAGGTACAAACTGGTATGCATGTCATGCATAATGCGCTGCAGCGCGCACAGCGGTAGATCGGAGTTACATAGCAATGGTGTATCGCCAGGGACAAACCATTCGGGTCGGAGGAGGGGGGGGGGGGGGGGGTGTAAAGAGGATGCTCATTATTATTTCCCCAAAGGGAGGGGAGCTTAGGGAGCAGGGGGGGGGGGGGCAACAATATCTATGCTGTTGTTTAGGCAATTTCTGTATTTGTGTCTTCCAAAAGTACAGAGGTCAGCATGGGGGAAGGATCTCTCCACTGTAAATTTACAGGGGTAATAACCCCCTCCCCCTCCCCCACCTCTACGTCGCTTCGCCCCTTTTACATAGCATGTAATCACGGTAATATAAGTCTACGCGTCGTATCCGGTTGCGTCTGCAGACGGTATCGATCCATTTTGGGCGGGAAAATTGATCCATTTTAGGCGGGAAATGCTCACGACCCAGGTATCCCAACAAAGATTTCCTTTCAGTTTTCATTTCCATGTATTTATGGACCGGACGGTGCGTGTCCCTTTTTTAAAAAAAATCCCGCCAAGCGGCTTGTAACATGTAGTACACGATACCCTTTCATTTGTTTGTATTCATGTTTTGAATGATCGTTATGTATAATATTCAGGGCACCTCCTCCTTTGCAAAATTAAGAATAAGCTAGATCAAAACATTATTGATATCCCATCTGGTTTCATTTTCGTTTTTTCAAAAAGCCTCATTATTTTGTACCTGCAGTTTTCTTTTCCATGACTTGCACGTCTTTGTCACGCAGGAACTCTCCTTCAAACAAACGTGAATAATGTGAAGTATCACAATATATTATAGTAATCCATCGGTTATTCCTTTCAGTTTTCATTTTAATTAAAGACACGTACCTACCCTTTGTTTACGCTACTTGCACTAGTATAATATCTTGGACCTTTACCATAAATATAAATATCTTGCACTTTCCTATCAACCATATCCGCTTGAACGATGCATGATGTGAGGCAGGCTTGATGTGAGGTATACTGTGGCCAGTTTGTTGAGCTTGTCAAAAGTCTCGCGAAATCTCGTGGCATTCCGATGCCCGAAATGCCAACGAAAAGTTCCGCGAGATTCACATACATATAGTGCGTGTAGACTGTAAGACAACTATTTGTGGCCGCTCTCCCACTTGGCGTGCTTCAGGGTCCAGATGAATTAATAAATAGCCGAATTCTCCCTCTATAATTTCTCCGAAAGTTCCTATCCTTCCTTGTTTTCATGTACTTGAGTGTGCGATTGCTTTACAAGTAACACGACGCTGATACCCTTGAGATGAGATTGGACAGTGTATCACAACATGCTTCCTGGATATTCTGTCAGCTTAAAGGACAATGAAACTATGGCTTTCGGCTACTATTATCATTTAGAGGGTAAACAGGAATTTAATTTGATACATGACTTGGCAATTTTGGCCTACTGGATCCCATCAAATCCTTATGTGAACATACCCAAATTTGTACTAATTGTTACGGCGGCAAAAGATGATGGGAGCGGCCATGTTCGTGTAACTACCAGACATGCTTCGCAAATTCTGACGTCTGTGCGTATGGCCGAACAAAAAAATAGAAAAATCTTTTTACTGATTTGCAGACTCATCAAAGCGTCTACAAGTATTCAAACAAAGGTTTGGTTGGGTGAATGCAGGAATCGATCTCAGTAGTCCGCACAGATCTAATAATGGCGGCCTCCAGCGTTCGCGTGAATAGTGGTGTAGCCGATAGTGTTTGCACATATTTCTTCCAAAGCAGACATCTGAGTCGGGGTAATGTTACGCGAAATAAACAGGCATATTACGATGTATAAAGTAGGATAGACTCTATTCTAGAGTTGCAAATTGGCCTTTAATATCTTCTCTTTTTGGGGCTTTTTTTTTCTTCTTCATGTTCTGGGAGATTTCAATAAAGGTACACAATTTTGTTGTTGACCGTCATCCACTAAGCTTGTTGGTAAAAAATGAATAATAATAATAATATAATATCCTAACATTATTTTCCTTGGTTTGCTTTGCATTCAACTTCTCCAACTTTCTCCAACTGAAATCCATGTGTATCTGCCGTGATCTGCCGTGTATTCGTAAAACCCTTCTATGTCGAGCAGCGGCGTTTTATTACAACCATGTCGTGGACTATTATTTGTCGGTTCCTAAAGCTACTCGGGGATCAATATGAATAACAACCAGCCGAATTCTCGATCCCCCGTTTTCTCCGAAATAGATCCTCTCATCTTTGGTTTCCATGTACTTGAGAGTGAGATTCATTTACCATGTTTATCGGTAACACAACGCTGGTCGCATTGGGAAATGGGGAATTGGGACATTATCACAAGACGACTCCACGATTTTTTTCTTTCTTCAGCTTATAGCACATATTTTCAGGGTAGGCATGATGCTTGGGCGATCCCAATTATTTATTTATTACAAAATATTATGTTTATTGCTGACCCTCGTCCACTAAGCTTGTTGGTAAAACTTAATAATAAGGCATCCATCCCAACATAATCCCCCTTTTCCCTTAAGAAAATAAGAAATTTTAATCTATTTTATTTCAGGGCAGACATGATGTTTGTCTGAGTCGTCCTTACCACAAAATATCATGTATATAGCTGACGCTCGCCCGCTAAGCTTGTTGATAAAATTGGAAAAGATAAGCAAATATCCCAATATAATCCCTCGGTTTTCTTTTCAGCTTTCATCATCTATATTTCAGTGCAGACAACAATTGTGAGTGACCGATTTGGGAAGCTTACCTCAAATTTATATTGCTGACCATTCACCCACTAAGCTTGTCGGTAAAATAATGTATAAGCAAATATCCTAAATAAGTCATCGGTTTTTGTTTCAGCTATCATCGTTGTCTTTCGAGAACTCAATGTATCGCTGTCATTTCTCTATCAAGCATCAGAGAGTTTGATTACATATATTTGCGGTCCCTGCAGCTATATACTCGGGGATGAAAGCGAATAATAAGCAGCCGAATCCTCCACCTCCCCTTTTCTACGAAAGATTCTCTCATCGTTTGTTTCCCCCCGTATATACTTCAGCTTGAGATTGTGCTGTTGATATACCTAGGGGTGTGTGTCACCAAGATTTATATTATGAAGAGCTTAATTCCACTTGTTCAACTAGTTTGGAGAAAAGCAGGTTTCTTTGTCCAACTTTGAACACATGCCTATGGAAATATTAAAATGGAACGTTCCATATTTTGGTTTTGATTATGTAATTTGTCCTAAAATTCGGATATCTAGATCCCTTTCAACTATCTCCTGCGATAAACTGTAATTTATTCCCATAAAGAAAACACAGTTGTGTAACAGACTTTAACAAAAAAAAACAATCAAACAATATATGTTCTTAAAATTGGCTGTTCGGGTAAACATGTAAAAATAAGAGCAACAATTTTATGACGGATAATTTACACAAGTCTTGAAAAGTTTAAAGGATATTTCCAGTAACTTGTATCTTAAAAGAGAGCATTAATTGCCATGATTTAGGATTTTAGCCGTTATAAAAGCTCAAAAATGTGAAGTGTCGTTATCCCTTTTTTGGGCGGAACATTGGCGTGTGAGGTTATAAAAGACTCCAACAAATAAATTCGCTGTTGTCATGACTTCGTTTGAAATTGAATAACAAATATATTGTCATGATAAAAGGATTCTACGCCATACAAATGAACAAAAGTTCAAAGTTTCGTTTCAGTTTTTAGTTTTGATATTTGGCATAACTATGGCCAGTAAATTTCCATTAGATTTCAAATTATAAATTCGATATTGTAATTAGTTCGTTTGCGAAGTAATACTTTTATTTTTTTTAACCGTGAATCCTCGAGGTGGAAAGTGTCCTTTGTTATAGACCTAGATCATGCTTTTGATCAATTCATGTAAAATGTAGAGAAAGTACATGCAATGAGGTGTGATGATAATTGGCAGTTCACTTTCGAGGTCGTACGATGGATCGCAACAGTGCAGCGAGTTTCTTTGGACAATTTTGTTTTTGTTGGACAATAAATCAACTTGTTATACATTATTACATTAAAAATGTGAACCTGAAATATGGAGTTATTACATTTTGAGTGATACCTGATAATTGCATTTATATCAATGAGAAGTTTCTTTTGTTAAATTTGTATTAAAATGAGAACATGAACTATGGAGTTATTAATTTTCAGTGATACCTGATAATTGTATTGAAATTAGAGCAAAGTTTCTTTTGTTCAATTTTTATTAAAATTTGAACATGAAATATTTGATTTGATTAATTGGCAAAACTGGCAAAGTATACAGAATGACATACTAAACAGCCCTAACCCTAACCCTAACCGTAAAATACGGAGTTATAAATGTTAAGTGATACCTAATAATTGAAATTAGTGCGAAGTTCCGTTTGTTACATTTGTATTATAGTAAAAAGACACCGTGGGAAAACATGACAGTTTCCGGTATCCGGTATACGGTATCCGGTATACGGTAGAATAATCATAAATTTTTGAAAAGGAAGAAATAATAGCGTTGCTTTAAACAATGTTCCTCCCTTAATTGGCTCCTACAAATGATAAAACTGTCAGGACTGCCAGGACTCGAACCCGGGTCTCCGGCTTTGAACGCCGACGCCTTCACCACTAGGCCACGGAGACTTACTGGATGAAGACAGACCCAAATATTCACATCACTGACGAGCCAATCTCTCGACCCTATATATTCATGTATTGTGCTCAATTGATTCATGGAGAGGGAGTTGCGAACAATGCAAGCCACATGCGTCTTCCTTTTCAATCATTTATGATCATTTTTTGCATGACTACACTAATGTAGGTCAGTTAAGTGGATTAAAAATGTCACTTAGTATTTGGGTTGATGAAAGATCAATATAATATAGTATTGTAATATACTTTTAATAATCTTTTCAATACTGTAATATAAAATGGAATTAACTGGTGAAATGTCGGTCAGGTGTATCAATTATGTAGCATAATATCAATTATCATGGCGGTTAGTGATAGATGTATAGTTATACTTTAATAAAATATGTAATAACTTTTTCAATAAGCGAAAAGGGGGGATTTTACGGGAAATAATTAATCAGATCATACGCATTAAACTGTCGATATTACCGAATGGGGTCTATTAAATATTTTAATTTCAATAAGCATTAGGGTTTATGACAGATCACTATATCAAACATGGAACTTCTGGTGCATAAATAATTTCCCTTGTTTTGTCATAATGCATTTATATTTCAAATATTCGATCGGTAATGCGATTAATTATCTTAATAATATATGCCGATTTGATTATAATGCACTTAATGGTATATATGTCTAGTTTGTATTTGAGCTGGTTGCTCTCCGGAGTTCGGAGTTCGAAGCACTATACTGCCTGAGGACTAATGTAGCTATCTCATTAAATTTTTGTTCTCCAAAATTAGAAATGATTTATTTTCTGAACATTTGGTATCACATAAAGAAGGCTCCAACCTACAAGACAGTCTGCAGAACTCATCCAATATCAACTTAACACCTTCCTCACCCTTACCCGACGTAGAATCGGATAACAAGTGGTGTAGCTACGGGGTGGGGGGGGGGGGGGGGCAGGGGGAATTTGCCCCCAATAATTTGGAGAAAAAATATGTAATATGAGGGGAAATGTTGAAAAACAATCAAATACATAAAGTGTGCATGAGCCACCAAATATTTGAAGAAAAAAGCAACTATGCAAAACATATAAGGAGATCATTAAAAAAAATACATGAGGTGTGCCCCCCCCCCCCCCCCCCCCCCCCCCCACAAAGAAAATACATTGCTGATCTAACGTAGATGTAGACTCACTGCACATGTACTATGTATAGCATGTGTGGGTTACGTCCGTGTATATTCGGTATCTCTAGTAAGACTAGTAAACGAGTCTCGACTTCTTCGTGTATGCGACTCCGTAAAGAAAGAAAAAAACGACTGTAGAATAAGCGCGGTGTATTTTAAGTTTTTTAAAAATATATTTGTATCTGGCTTAGATGTAGACTTAACACAGATGCTATATCACGTCGTGTATAATTCACGTTATCCTGAAAATTTTGTGTTTGACTGTCATGAATAATATAACAATCTTTAAAAATTGAATACAGAATATCCGGGTTCTTTTTATTTGTCTTTGCTAGGCTAGTAACAAGCCGCAATAGCTTCCGCATTCCACTCAGAGGTATATCAACGAGGGATGCAAGGGGCGGGGTGGGATCGTGGTGAAGAAATATATGAAACCATATTAATTCTATAGGGGCTCACACATCGCCCTTTTTGATCATCATTTCCCACTATATCCGTCCCCGTTTGGTTTGACCCTAGTAGTATCGCCATGTAATTGCTTCTTCATCCTTATAAAACATTCCCGCTTCCTCCCATGTGCATGCATAGAGCGATCGCCTCTATCGATCCGTCTCTATCGATCGATTCATCGCGCCGCCCGACTGTGATCGCTGTGTGCCCATTAAATCAGTCAGCGACATATCGGCCGCAACGACTCGATAAATAAATGTCAAGGCTTTTGATCGCATTGATTGGTATGAAAATATGCATTCATTTTGCTACAGTAAAACCCCCCTACTTTATCCTTGAATTTCCGCAGTTGGGTATCCATGGATTTGGAATGTGTGTGAAAACAAAAATGTGCCCTTCACCCCCCAACCCAGTTGTTATCGGTTTTCCGCTACACTGTAGGACATCGTTTCTCTAAAACAACCCGGAGTTCCCAGGGCGTTTTGTCTAATTATGTACAGCGTATAGCATGATTTGCACATTTTTGTTTTATTTCCCCCGTTGTCAAGTGGTTCCCGGTTTGGGCATTTTCATTGTGTCACAATTTCATCATCCAAAAATTAATAGATGGCTTGGGGATCATTATACATCTTTATCTAGCGGAATGGCAATCCATCGGCCCCTCAGACACTCAGACAAGAGTGAATCATTGGGTTATAAATGTTTAAATAGATCGGTCCCAATTATTCATTGCCAAACATGTAACATTCCTTGCCTTTAAGTAAGTATTCTGGAGAACTAAAAGCGATTTTGTTTGGACCCTACATTACCATCGCATCTATTACAGTAATTTGGCTCCAGACTTGGCGGAAACATGGTTCCCCTCCGAGGAAGGCAAACATTTTATTTTCAAACATTCATCATGTTCATCGGACCCTAAGAAATAAGTGATGACTCAAATCGGGCGATAAATTGCCACTATTCCCTTCAAAATCGATTGGAAAAGTTCAATTTTCCGCTACCATGCATGGCTATCAGCACATGCTATAGAAGTACACATGCATTGCACCGCCGGGGTCATCAGAGCTATCGATGAACTTGAGGGCAAATTAATTATCCTCGGGAGAAAGGCAAATTTCCATCATTCGGGAAGGAATTATAAACCGCTTATTGGGTCCCACTTATTCGATGCTAAAATGTTTTGTTTTCCACTAGTAAAACGATCATATTTAAGTGTTGGAAAGCTCTTATCTTTGTAAAAATATTGATGAACTTGGGGGCAAATTAATTATCTAGCTATCCTCCGGAGAAGGCAATCATTCCACTATAATTATATTGCCCCTTAAAGGAATCTAGTAACTTTGTTGGCATTTGCAAAAAGTGATAAATGGTTGGTATAATGTGTAGTTTTGTAATCTGTTATGTCCTCAAAGAGTATTGTGTGAAAATGTCATGATAAATGGATGTTAAATGGCCGAGTAATGAGCGAAAATGCAAAGTGCCAACTAACGTTTGTACACAGTTATAATTATCCAGTAGATAATTATAAATCTGAACACTTTAATCATACATATCTTAATAAAATAAGAGAAATTTGGAAAACCTTTTTTTTTTTTGGACAATGTTGGACAACTAGATCCCTTTAAGAGAAAGGTGATTCATTCCGGGTGGGGACCGCTGATTAGGTCCCATTCATCCGATGGTATAAAAAGTTCAATTTGACACTGGAAACATAATGAAGTGTTGGAAAACTCTTTGTATCTTGGTGATAGTGCATGGGGTCAAGAAAATATCAAAGAGCTTTGAGACGAGTGATTTGAATCGGTGAAACTGCAATTATCATTGCCAGATTGAGTTTTTTGTACTCAAGTTAGTAAATTTGTATGATAGCTAAAATGTCTCATGCATGGGACAGAGCCATCCGGGACATTCCACGTCGTTTGTCACGCACTAACGCACCAGTGCGTGACTAAAGTTTCTACACAGCTTCATATGGACCACTCCCCCTTTGGCGGGTACTAGTAATTGCCAGATGATGCCGGTTGTCAATCGGCGAAACTTCGGAACTTACACAAGTTTGTCCAGAATTTTGATTCATGAAGTTTGATATCTATTTCGAGTGGATAAGTGAGAATATATACATCAACTTGTAGTTGTATCATATTCATACTGAAAGATGGAACCTTTTTCGTGCACGTATCATGTAACATTTGTTTAGGAACTTTGGACAAACTTGATGATTCTCTCGCGAAGGTCATTGTGAAAGTGGAATTGTTTTTGCCACACCGATTGTTCCACTCAAGCGGTAAATTGTTCTGGCACCTCTCGTTATCGATGCTATTTCCGCTATATAAGCACACTGGAAGATGGCAATGCAATGATGATGACAGAAGAAGAAAGGCAAAAATTCCTTTACAGGAAAAAGTGCCGCCCCCCCCCCCCCCCCCCCCCCCTCGTTGGAAGCTGATATACGCCACTAAGTAGACAATTGCCCCTCGTTTTTTTGTTATATATTGAACTCATCAAATATCTACGCGCTATGACCCCGCAAACCGGACCTTTTTGCCTGAAGGGAGTAGGACGGCTCCTGTGTAACTCTCTACCTGAACAGTAACCCTCTAGATACTAAGGCATTGAAGTTCAATGTATTCATTACATGTCCATGTGCGCTTGGTGATTTGAGGGGCAGCAGAAAGGTTAATTTGGACGCTTCTTTTCGCCTGGGGAGTGGGTCGGCCCCTGCGTAACTCTATACCTTTTCTTTAACCCTAATTCAATACTAAGACTTTTGAGTTCAATGTCTTCGTTACACGCTCACGTGCGCTTGGAGATGTGAGGGTTAAAAAAAGGGTGGTTTCCTTGGATACTCTCGATTGGCAATGCGGCCGCCAACAACACAAAGGATTTCATCAATATTATGAAGAATCCTTTCTTCTCCTTGTTTCTCGGTGTGCTCTCTACCCAGGTGTATAAACATGATATTAAATGGGAACCAGGAAGGATGGGAACGTGGTTCCTTAGCACTGTATGCGCCAAGTGACTGACTGGTAGAAATGATTGCAATGTTGCGCTCTATAAATACCTGTTATTAAATGTATTATTTTATCATTATTTTCCGTAACTCAGACAGACGCTTTATATAATGATAGATAATTATGGTAATAGTGCCTACTTTATACACCGAACGAACCGTTTACGACGCTCTTGACGGGTCGTTATCATTATCCCGATCGTTGGATATATCTTTACCTGCTCGTCAACGACTTCTCGGTATATACACCAAATCGTAAACTACATTTGGATAATGTTTATGTGCCTATACTTATACAATATTGAGCAATCAAAATCAACAATACGATTATAATTTATGTTATGTGCCCACAATAGTATAATTATGCAATTTATAATATGCCAATATAAAACAATGAATGGTAAAAGGAAATTACAAACGATTGACTATTATGGGAAGTTTTTTTTTCAATAATTATCACCAATTTACGTCTATGATAATGAGCAACCAGCCATTTCAATATTCACGATCCGTCGCCGCAGGAGGATTAGCAACCACTTTTAATGTCGCCAGATGAGCATCGATCTTGATTTATGGATTTGAAAAAGAAAGAAAAAAACCGCACTCGGAGGAAAGTGTAAGTTCTAATGGCACGATCGATCATCATTATGTTAAAGTGCCTGCATCGCCAAAATAATATGGAAATTTGCCTAGTGCAGCGCACTGTCTTCAGAGCTATAGTTCGAATAGACCGGCTCGGAAACATATTCAAATTGTATGTGCATATCATATTAACAATGGTTGCCCCTAGCACCAGATTTGTACCCGACGTAGCAACAACTATTGTATACATGTATGTAAGGTGGATTCCAAATACCATATTGAAATGCATGTATTTGGAACGGGTTCACTGAAATGATGGTTTCCATATCGTCGGTCAAGAACAGAAAAACAAAGTGCATGATGCGTGAGAGAACGCGACTCATGCACGTTTATAAGCCCACCGCACACAGAGCCGACTCGATCCAATCCGACTGGTTTTCAGTCAGGCTAGAGTCGGTTTCGCTCATTCGGAGCCGATTCAACATGTTGAATCGGCCTCGAATGATCTCCGACTGGCCCTTGACCGGCTAAATAGGAGTCCTGAGGCAACGCATACTGAACTGAACTGACTGCAAACATGTCGGCTCTGTCTGCGAGGGGCATTAGGCGCTCGATTGTACGTGATAATGAAAAATGGAATTTGCATAATGTGCGCGTCGTGCGTATAAAATGTGATCTTACAATCTTCTATATTGTATTTATGCGAGGTCTTCCACAAGAGCGCCTTCCATTACACGACAGTTCAGTCGCTTTAAGGCTTACATTTCTGACAGCGCAGATTTGCATTAAACAATACACGTACTAATAGTCATAACAGAGATGTCTCATGATTCAAACAAATATTCGTTTGTTTCACTTTATAGTTAAACAAGGAGCCTTTTTAAGATTATATTTTAGATTTTAGATTTATAAAAGGAATCCGGGCTTAACTATGTTAGCAGGATAGTAATGCCAAGATAAATACAAAAATAGAAACTCCCCTAAGTATTCATTTAATTACTATATTCTAAATCTAAGAATATAATGAACTTTGCGATAGACAGCAATTTAACTCGGACATAATATACATCACATCACAAACATGATAAACATAAAATGTATTCCTAAAAAAACACACATAATAGCTCACATGATTGTCGACTACTATAGTATTTCAAAACAAAGCTCTTGTACTCTGAAGCAGATTCGATTCAGATTTTCTTTCTGTTAAATTCATCGCCTTTTTTTAGTGACGGTGGAGAAGTAACTGTTTTTCCAATTTCGCTCGCTGCCTCAGTGCTTCTTCTCGCAGAAGATGGAGAAATTGCAGTATCAGTGGCAAGAAGTACACTGTAGTGCATCTCAGGTGATAAGGGGAGCGCAACTACCCCCTCCCCCTCCATCCTTTGGGGATCATTGCCCCCCCCCCCCCCCCCCTTCTCCATCCCCCACTGCATGGCACACAGGCCCTTGACTGGGCATATCAGCACATTTTTTACAAATAATCACGCTTCTTTTTCTCGACCTGGCAAGCAAGCATGACAAGAGAAAGATATAATATGGTTTTCCCCGATAATTATATGATTTTGTCTGAAAGTAAGATGGTTTGGTTTGGGACGTAAGTGATACGATTGTGTGCATACATGAGCTAAATAAACATTGTGCCCGAATATGATTTCCATCTTGCGCGAATGTTGGCAGTTAAAAAGATATCTGGTTGGGATCCCATCCTACTCATAATCGCTACCTGGATGGGGACGTTGGATAAATAAAGACGTGCTTGTTGCTCCCTGAAAGGCAAAAACAACAAAATACATTACACTACAATTATTATTGGATACTGCTCTTACTGCATCCCACCCCCACCCTGAGGGAAATGCCACCCCCCCCCCCCCCCCCGTCCCTCAATAAAGACGTGCTCGTAAAGGCAAAAACAAAAAAATACATTACACTACAATTATTATTGGCTACTGCTCTTACTGCATCCCACCCCCACCTTGTGGAAATGCCTCCCACCCCCCCCCCCCCCCCCCCCACACCTTGAGGGAAATACCCCCCGGTCCCTCCTCCCCCTCCTCCACTTGTAGCAAATGATGGGATTGAGACTGTCTTGACAAGAAAGCCCGGGCAGCTCCCCATTACTTTCAGCACGACACTTCTCCTAATCTCTCTCATCCGTCACGACCCTGCCCCTTGTTTATACCTCATCCCGTGTTCACACGGAGCACGGAGAGACGATGGAATCTCCGGATTAATTTGTATACATATTTTTTATAGATCGAAACCAAGTATTTGGGGGTGGATGTTAATTTGGTAATTGCCACTATATAGTAGTATTGGATGCTCGAGGGAAAATAGAGAGACGATAAACGTTTCCCTAATAATGTGACAAGAAATTCTTGATAGCCCTCCAATACTTTCAGCACGACACTCCTAAACTCGGGAATGATCCATGTAGAGCTGATCTGAGTGTGTGCATTAACAGGCGAATTGTCCCAAACTGTGACATGTGGTCCCGGAAGTTGTTCCATGTCAGTGCTTTTTAATGTTGTGTCAGTTGGGCAACTGCTTGGTTACTGACATGCGTTTAGAGTATAGTATTTAAGTTACCCGGTGTGTCATTTTGGTTAATTTTGATGGACAGGATATAAAGATATGATCATGTTAAAAATTATAAGTTTCTTTTTGGGCCCAGTGTATGTATGTGAACGCGTTTAATCGTAGAATGACTTCCTCTTTACTCGGATTCTAGTGTGGACAGAGTGATTGAGAGTGATACCACATCGCCTCTCCCCAGCTATTTAATGACAAGTCGATGGGCCCAGATGTGATTTTAAGCACTCGGGCATAAATTATTATCATTATTTCAGTGATTATGATGAGCATGTGAGATGAATGGCCTTCAGAACGTACAGTTTTAGTGCGTTTTTAGGCGTTTTGTATGTGTGTGTGTGTGTTTGTTTGTTAGTTTGTTTATTGTGTGTGTGTGTATGTGTGTTTGCGTGTATGTGTGAGTGTATGTGTGTGTTGGGGGGGGGGGCGTTTGTGTGTTGGTATCCGTCTACGTACATGTGAGCATTTACATGCGTGCCTGTAGTCTACTAACAACACTCTGTAATGGTTAACTTGGAATTTATAGTTGGGCGCCCGTCCGTCCGTCTGTGTACACCGTACCATATTCGTGGTCATGGCAATAATTGATGGGGTATACCACAACATATTCCTTCCCTATTCTTGTACTGATTTGTGCTCTGGAGAAGATAGAATCATCCATTCTTTCTAACTTTCATATTATAGAATATTAATTCTTGACTTCGTGAAATTGTCACTTTCCTTGAAACGTACAGTGCGACTAAATTAGTTTACGAGCTAGATCGATCAGATTCGCAGCCTAGCTCGCGAACGTGTGACCTAAATCGATCAAGAAATAACCTAAGTATGATCGTTGTTTCATTAATAAATGTCGTGATGGGGAAGAAAAGAATATTCAACCATCATCTTGCTAGTATATGTGGTGAATTATGACCGTTAATTGCATTTTAAAACAATTATTACATGAGCTGAATCGATTAGAAACATGACGTTTGGCCCGGATCGATCAAGAAATTATTAAATTATGATCTTCTATATATTTCTGACCTACGTATTTGTACAGGTGAGAAAGAATATTTCCATCTTCCATCTTGTGATGATAAGTCGTGAATTACCATTTTTCTTATAACATTTTCTTGTTGAATTACTTTATGAGCTGAATAGATTAAAAACGCAGTCTAACTCGCGAACGTTTGACCTAGATCGATCAATATATTATTACAAAATTATGATCGTCATTTCATTTATGACCTTCATTATTTCGACCGTCTTAGGAAGATCTGCGGTGAATGACCCTTTTTAAATTGAATTTTCAATTTTGTATGAGATTGATCGATTGAATTAGTAGCCTAACTCGTGAACGTTTGACCTCAATCGATCTCACATTTTTAACGCCGTTATAATTCTGACCTACATTATTTCGACCTTCTTCTCATACGAAGATCTGTAATGAATTAACTTTGTTTAATTTAATTTTTTATTTGAGTGATTGTATTAGCTTAATCGATCAGAGAGGTAGCCTAGCTCATGAACGTATGACCTAGTTCGATCAATATACATAACTAAGTTGCGATCGTTGTTTCATTTTTGACCTACCTTATTGCGACCGTCACTTTTTGTAATTTAATTTTTTTATTTGAGTGATTTTATTAGCTTAATCGATCGGAAAGGTGAACTTTTCAACAAGATCGATCAAGAAATGACGAAACTATGATCGTCATTTTTGTTGTGACATTCATATTTTGGATGGGAAAGTGCATTGTTTCGACCGTCATCTTGCGAGAACTGTGATGAGATTATTTTTGTGATGAAGTGTATTTTCTATTTGAATTATTTCATGAGGGGATCGATAGGAGAGGGAGCCTTACTAGTGAACGTTTGACCTAGATCGATCAATATACGTCACTAAGTTGTGATCGTTGTTTCATTTTTTTTACCTACCTTATTGCGACCGACCGTCACCTTACGAATATGTGTAATAAATAAACTTTTTTAGTTGAATTTTGTTTTATTTGAGTGATTTTTATTAGCTGGATCGATCGGAGAGGTAGCCTAACTAGTGAACTTTGACCTAGATCGACCAATATACGTAACTAAGTTGTGATCGTTTTTGACCTACTGTACCTTATTGCATAGACCTACTAGGTCTATGCTTATTGCGACCGTCACCTTTATACGAAGTTCTGTAAAAAATTAACTTTTGTAATTGAATTCTTTCATTAGAGTGATTTGTATTAGCTGAATCGATTGGAGAGGTAGCCTAGGGGTATGCCGCATTTATGAAAGTAGTTTGAAGTATCCTTTCGTTTTCCTTTGTTACATACTCAAATTATACATTGTTATATATCATTTTATGTAATATGTATTATTTTATTATATATTTAGGTGCTTATACATTCATGCAAATGTTTTAATAGGGTATTGTGTGTGTGTGTGTGTGTGTGTGTGTGTGTGTGTGTGTGTGTGTGTGTGTGTGTGTGTGTGTGTGTGTGTGTGTGTGTGTGTGTGTGTGTGTGTGTGCGCGCGTATGTGTGTGAATGTGAGTGTATGCGCGTGATCTGTATTAGTTATATTTTGTATGTTTTATTTTATATGTATATGTTTAAGGGCCATTTTTTTACAAGCCATGCTTTCTTAATGGTCCGAACCATAAAACAGTGTATTCATGTATTAATTTGCGATTTGTTGTATTGTTTTTATGGTTGAATAAATGAAATGAAATGAAACTCGTGAACGTTTGACCTAGATTGATCAATATACATTTATAAGGTGTGATCGTTGTTTCATTTTTGACCTAACTTATTGCGACCGTCACCTTACGAAGATCTGTAATAAATTAAACTTTTGTAATTTAATTTGTTTATTTGAGTGATTTTTATTAGCTGGATCGATCGGAGAGGTAGCCTAACTCGTGAAAGTTTGACCTAGATCGATCAAGAAATGCCTTTATTATGATCGTAGTCATATATTTCTGACCTATATATTAAATATTTGTGCGGAAGAAGAATTATTTCGACCGTCTTCTTGCGAAGGTCTGTGGTGAATGAACGCTATTTTTTATCGCTATTGCTCGAAAAAAACAAAAACATCTATTTCGTCAATTTATATTTTCGAATTTCGAACAACTAATTTAATCTGTCATCTCGCATGGGTCCAATACTGTATACAATTCCTTCTTTTTAATCGCAATACAACTTGTTCGATTTTTATTTTGTATTGATTTTATTTATCAATTGCTGATTCTGGTAAAAAAAACAGAAAGACAAACAAGTTTCAAACATTATTGCGTTGAATAAATAATTTGGGGGCTCGGTGTCTCACTTACCGTTTTGTACAATAAAGAAGGCACATTTGAATCGTCATCTTGCGAAGGTCTGTGGTGAAGGCCCCTTTCAGAGTTCGCTGCTGTGGAAGGATGTCGTCCGGAAAACAGCCTACATAGGAAGCTGCGAAAAGAACAAACGTATACGTATATGTTTAATAGAATTGTCAATCCAATTTGGCGCGTTTGGTTATATTACAAAGGATTATAATAAAGAACCCTGTTTAGAGTTCGCTGCTGTGGAAGAATGTCGTCCGGAAAACAGCCTACAAAGGAAGCTGCGAAAAGACGAACAAAAAGTGGCAAAAACGTTTACTATCGACATATTTCTTATTATTTTGTAATTATAAAAAAAAAAAAAAAAATTATTTATTGTGATTTAACCCTTACAAAGTTTGCTGATGTGGATGAATGTCGTTTGGAAACAGCCTACATAGGAAGCTTCGAAAAGAAGAACAAAATTGGTGTATAGTTAGTATTCTAATTTAATAATTTCAACATCTTACAAGGTTTATCATAAATATTTCTTTATAGGTATTCGCTGATGTGGAATAATGTTGCCTGGAAAACTTACATTGGAAGCTGCGAAAAGAAAAACAAAAATAATTGAACAAACATCTTTTTAATGCAATTGGGCATATTTTCACACAGAATATATATTACGAAGGTTTTTATAAACGCCGGCCATTTCAGAGTTTGCTTGGTGTGGATTGATGAATTATATTAACATATACTTATAGGGAGCTGCGAAAAAGAAGAAAAAAAACACACTAAAGTAACAATTTATCTAAATTGTTACCATACAATCAGTGGTATATGCATATTTGTTTATTGTACGCTTATAAATTACAAGCACATTATCATATGATAAATCACTTCTTTAGACTAATCTCTAAAAAAAATACCCGAAGTAAGCAGCCGCGAACGGAACATAAATGTATAAAAGATTACAAAATGTTTACAAATGAAATCAGAAACCTCAAAACCATATCCGTAAATTAGCTCAGATTCTATGTTGTCATAATATACGTGTATATTATGTTTCCATATTTTGTAAATAGCATTATGTATAATCTTATTTACAATTGCCCTTGCCATTACTCTTTATTGACATCTGGAATACAACCGGACAGAAAAATGAAGTAAATATGAGAGTGAATATTTGCCATGAAATCGTATCCTTAAACCAAATCAGTTCATGTGTATTCATACATAACTGTACACGTGCAGTATGATGCACCTCGGAATAGAATGTCTAGATTGATGACGCAATATAAATGCTGGTTTATTATTATTATCATTATAATTATTATAATTATAATTATAATTATAATTATAATTATTATTATTATTATTATTATTATTATTATTATTATTATTATTGTTATATGGTAAATATTTTTATGTATAATCACATCTACAATTGTCCTTGTCATTTCTCTGTATTGACTGCATGAATGGAGCGATACTGAGATGCACTCCACAAAATAGTACATAATTGTCAGTAAAATTAATAAATAATGTATAATTATGATTTATAAGTGGTGCAGCGTTTAATTGAAGATAAAAAATATATCGTTTTATTTCACAAATCCGGTTTCATACAAGGATGTGTAACCAATAAGCGAATACTTTTCACCACAAAAAAAAAAGAGTTACATGCATCGCCTAAAAGTGAAAATTATACTAGCAGCAGTACAAATATCATCTATCTATTCACGAGTATAAATATATATCTGTGGTTGTTGAACCAGGTTTGTCTGTATAACATGGCTCACTCCTAAATCTTATATACGACCAAAATAAACGTATATATGGTGTCGTATTTTGCATCAACATTATTATGCAGAACCGCTCGGTGAGAAGCCCTATACCATAATTATACTGATGTGTTGATCTTGAGATGATAAAAACAAATACTCCTTTATTTATGACGACACACTGTAGCCACGCGAAGACCGTCGGTGGCAGATTTCATCCTTCGCATCTATCCCGTGTTGTGTACCTAGCTATACAATGTCTGTTTGATATATCGGCAATCTCGGCGCGCACACGCACGATTTGGGAATTGCATCCATACGTCAATTTCACAGCTTCGGCGATTAAAGGGATCGGGTAACTTTGAATGTGCTTTTAGAAATCTAAATACATTACTTTCTTTGTGTGAATACTGAAAACACTTTGATGATGATTAAACTAACATGCATTTATAGTGGTTCTGTTATGTCTTATGTTATCTTACTATTTTCAAATTTCCACTTTCTTTTGTAGATAGATATGATGATTTGATGGGGAAAAAAACATGTTTTAATTGTTTACAAACCTACAACAATGTGCCAACATATAGAGCACTTCACATTTTCGCTCATTACTTGGCCCTATATGAGATTCATTTATAACGAACTTTTAACACATCACTCGGTGGACATTATAATGCTGCAAAGGGGAACCTAAAATTCGGGCAAAATCAGGTCATTTCCGTGCTGCTGGTCAGGTGAAAATTTGGGAAGGATAATAATATCCGGTCAACATGCAGACCTCAGGCCTCAGCCCCCTCACCCAACCCCATGGCATGCACCCTGCAAAAATATGCCCGGAGTCGCCCAGGATATCCATTATAGACTGAATAAATATACATGACACACACCCACCCAGGCTGGACAGTTCTCGAAAAAGTTCGTAGACAATATATTATAGGTTAAGTGGAGTTCTCGATAAAAGGAAGCCCCCAAATTAACCACATCTCAATATAATTGATATGATACAACGGAGAGTACCCACAAGGGCAAACGAATATATATATCTCAATTGCATCGCCCTTTTACTACGTTATATAAATACACGCGACTCTGTGATTCAGAAGTTCATTAGAGGTAATGTATTGCACGCAAGTATTTATATTGCCCGTATATATTATACTGACGGGCATATACTACTACTTGCAGTATGCGCATAGAACATTAATTCATTGACTACAGGACCTGGTGAACTGTGTATTATCTTCATGAGAATGACAACGTCGAAGATGAAATGGGCTTCTTCCTTATCCGACCATTTCCAAATAATCCAATTTCCCAAAAAGGGTTGTTTATTAAGGAAAATGTATTTCCACATGCTTCGGCTGACAGCCGTACCGGTACCTACGCAAGCTAAGTGCAATAAAACGAAGAAAATTATAAGTGCGTTCGTTAATACTCCGCGCATGCATGCATGATATACGGTAAGTACGTGAAAAACATTTATTACACGTACATGTAATACGTGCAATACAATGTTTCATAAATCATTAACCATGTTAACGAACCTTGGGCTCTTAATACCGTTGACATTTAAAACATATAATCTTCACCCAAAAAACACACGAAAGTATGTCTATTTTCAACATTGCGAGTCAACTTGTGTCATCTGGCAATGTTCCTGATGACAAAGAATTCTAAAATTAGTTGTATTATTATGTATTATAATCATCATCATATTTCCGGACTTTAAATACATTAATGATTAGAGTTTAGAATGTCACAGGTGTATCGAATCACAAAATACACTGAACAAAAAGAAACATGATTGTGTCAATAACATATGATATAGGCGATGCATATACATGTTCAAGTTTTCATTCTCTCTTCCCTTCCCCGTTAAATATAATACCAGACCTTCACAAAATGTATCATTCTTACCGGAAAGAACACAGTGTGTCACAATGTGAACACAGTGTGTTTTACAATGTGGACCACAGTGGGAAGACACTGTCAAGAGGCATAGTAGAGCGTTTGAACAGTGGCAACACTTTTCACACTAAGTACACACTGTGAACACAATGTGAACACACTATGAACACACTGTGAACCCACTGTACTCACTATGAACACACTGTGCACGCAATTAATACACTTATACCACTGTACACAATGTAGACACATTGTACACACTATGAACACACTATGAACACACTATGAACACACTGTGAACACACTGTGAACACACTGTGAACACACTGTGAACACACTTTGAACACACTTTGAACACACTTTGAACACACTGTGAACACACTTTGAATACACTGTGTATCAAGAACATATTAAATTGGAGCGCTTGAACAGTGGCAACACTTTTCACACTAAGTACACACTGTGAACACAGTGTGAGCATACACTGTGAACACAATGTGATACACAGTGTGAACACAATGTGATACACAGTGTGAGCACTTTACTTTAAACACGGTTAACGCAGGGTAGTATCACAGAGTGCTGAACGTACGGTGTTCACAGTGTGTTCATAGTGCGTTCAGTGTGTTCACAGTGTTTTCACAGAGTGGTCATGTTCAATATATATATTAACAGTGTGATGAGTGCTGTGTTGACTTAGTTAAAATGCTCCAATTTAACTTGGACCACACAGTGTTTTGACACTGTGACACACTTTGTTCTTGTCGGTAATGATATATACACAGTCTACAAGTCATGTACATGTAAGAACTTATCATAATAAAATAGGTTAATTTCTGGTTGCCATTTCAAAGAAGTGATACGCACTATCTGATAGGGCCAAAGGTCAAGTAATCACATTGAACTATTAATGAAATACACAAATGAACATTTACGTCATTAAGCACTCATGTCTTATCGCAGACTAAAACAAACACACTTACACAAACATACACATACACATAAACAAACAAAACAAAATATGGGTATAAACCCGGTGTAACGTAACCCCCGCCCCTAGCTCCCCCACGGCAGAATGCTACATGACGTCTGCGTCTCTGTGATTCTGTAACCCCATAATTCAGAATCAGAATCGGAAAACGATTCTTACTAAACTAGGTTCCAAAAGAAACTTATCACTTCTTAAAGCTGGGTTCCCACTGCCGATCAGATCAACTCGATCAAGCCCGATCAGGCTATTTTGGCATATTTTTGCCTGTTCGGGCTTGCTCGGCAAGGGCGATCGGGGTCGATCTACCTTGATCGGCATGGTCCCGCTCCCTACACGAATATTTTTGACAGTCAAAAATATTCGTGTAGGGGTCGAGAAGGCAAGCGATCGAACAGCGATCGTGTATTGATCGAGTGGAGGTATAGCTGGTCGGGAAACGATCGTATAGAGATCTAGTTTGGTCTGGATGGATTTTTTCCACCGATCATCTCGATCTATACTCGACTACGACACGATTGGTTCCCGATCAACTCGATCATGGTTCGATCTGTTTTTATTAACAACTCGACCGCTACACGAGCGCTACGCGACTTCCTTAAACCGCTACTCTCATTTTTTCACTGCTACTCGAGCGCACTCGATCACATCCCGAGCACGAAGAGCTAAATGCAGAGTGTGCACTACTGCTGACATTGAGTGAGATGATGGTGACGATGATAATGATGATGATGATGATGATGATGATGATGATGATGACGATGATGATAATGATGATGATGATGAATTTGTGATCAAATGAAACAATTTTTTAAAATCATCTTTTAAACGTCATAAATTAGAATCTAAAACATTTCAATCGTAATGTTGTTTAAACGTTATTGGAATATTGTAGCTAAATCTGTTAGTATGTCATTATAACATCAAGTTCATGTACTAAGGACATTTTAAAGAGACTTTTATAAAATGTTTCGCTCTAGCATTTTAAAAACATTAATTTATTGACATTAGTAGTAAATGTTTTTATTTAAGAAATAAATCAACATTTAAAAAATGTTTCTCACCTTATTTTTTCTAGAAATTGTCTTTTAAATATTGATGCAGAATATCATGCGAGTATTAGACATCATGAATCATGACCTTTTCTATTTTAGTATAAAGAGATTTTTTAAATGTTAAAGGGGTAGTTTAGTTTTGGTAAGGCTGAACTTTAATAGCCAAAACCTCACATAGTAACATTATAAACTAATAGTTATAACTCCACCATGCTCGAAAGGCATACAAAATTACAAGCGACTAGGTAAAAAGCCTGTTATCATTCAAAAAGAGCAATTAAAACACAAGAGGGTGCTTTTTAAAAAGGCATTGGTTTCAACCATTTTTCATACAAAATTATGTATGTGATGTTGTATTGATATAATTATTAAATAGCGAGATCATCAACAACTTAAAAAAAAAAAACGCTTTTGACATTTAAAAAAAAAGTGCAAGCATTTTTTTTCTACATATATCATCTAATTATTTGGGCCCCAAATAATTATAAGATGAGATATATTTAATGATATTTCAGCCGTTTCTGGGTCGATTTTGACCAAATAAAGCTCATTCTGCCATTATAATTGCATGTTCTCTCAAATTCGACACTCAGTTTTTCATTACCTCACAAAACATTTTTTATGTGCAGCGCCCTCTCTACCAAAACTAAACTACCCCTTTAAATTTGTGATAAAATGAAACATTTTGTAAAAATCATCGTTTAAACGTCATAAATTTGAATCTAAAACATGATCGTAATGTTGTTTATACGTTATTGGAATATTTTAGCATAATCTTTGATTATGTCAATATAACATCAAGTTTCTGCTTTAGAGCCCAAGTCCAGTTTCGGGAAAGTAGCCGAATACATCTATATTGATCATTATTGTTGAATATGTATTGAAATAGGGCTTTTGTGGTACAAATCTGAACCTAAGCATCGTTAAATGCAGAAATATCGGAATAAATCACTATTTCGTAATACACGTAGCGTACATGGCGTATGGGCGATATATATCTATGCCTACATTGCTATATTATGCCTGGATAATCCTATATTAGTATAATTATATTCTTTCACATTATTGGTAATAAGAGCTTTCATTTCATTTTTTGAGAGGGGGGGGGGGGCGTTTCCAAAACTGGTCTTTACCTTTAAGGACATTTTGAATATACGTTTATAAAATGTCCCGCTCTTGCATTTTAAAAACATTAAGGTATGACATTAGTAGTAAATGTTTTATCTAAGAAAAAAAAATCAACATTTAAAAAATGTTTGTCATACTTACATTTTCTAGAAAATGTCTTTTAAACATTAATGCAGGATGTCATGCGATTATTACACAGCATGATTCATAACATTTTCTTTTTCAGTATAATTTATATAACTATTTTTTATGTTAAATTTGTGATAAAATGAAACATTTTGTAAACTCATCTTTAAAACGCCATAAAATGTGAATCTAAAGCATTTTAATCGTAATGTTGTAGAAACGTTTTTGGAATATTGTAGCAAAAACTTAAATTATGTTATTATAACATCAAGTTTATGTGTTAAGGACATTTAAAAAGACCTTTTAAGAATGTTTCGCTCTTGCATTTTAAAAACATTCAGTTATAGACATTAGAAGTAAATGTTTTTTTAAGGAAAGAAAATACCATTTAAAAATGTTTGTGATATTTACATTTCATTGAACTTGTTGTTTAACAATGAATAAAATACAAATCGAAAAAATTTCAGTCCTTATGTTGTTGAAACATTTTTTAAATATTGTAAACAAATCTTAGATTTTGTTATCATAACATCAGGTTGATGTTTTCAAGACATCTTAATTATATACTATTATAATATTTTGTTTTTGCATTGATTACACATTTTATTATCAACATTAGAAGTTAATGTTTTTTCTTAAAGGAAAAATCAACATTTAACAAATGTTTGTCATATTTTGTTTCCTGGAAAATGTTGTCTTAACATTTAAAATAGAGTGGCAACATTATTTATCTGAAAATATTATTTCTGTTTTAATATATTGTAAATATGTTTAAAAAATAACATTTTATTTAATGTTGTATTATTATTATTAAAACATTCACTAAAAAAATATAATGTTACTTAAATATTTTTATACTGTTTCTTAGAAAACATTTGAAGTTAACAACTTTGGGACCTTACGGAAATGTTTTTAAAATGTTTTGTGTATAGTATAGCTGGGTATAGTATCTTGAAGACATAGCACATCGCAGTTTATTTGTTTGCACAGATGTGCAAGGACTTGTTCCATGATAGCTCCGGCAGGGGCGGTCGTGATAGGGAACCCTCAGCGGGATGGCTCTGGGGTGCTGCTTTAAAGGGAAATTGTGTTACGTTTGTCTTGGTCTTAATCGTAATATTATTATTAATCTTAGTCTAAGTCAATATTGATCCTTGATCTTCGATGATTCAAATACTGATCAAAAGCGAACTTCTGCAAACACAACGAATTCACGACTCATCGTCGACTCCTGTACGAGCAGGTCGACCTGCCCGAGTCGAGTTCGTGTAGAGATCGTGTTGACGTCCAGTTGGTGTAGATGGTCTAGTACATATCGTATATGGATCGTATATGCATCGGAATGATCGAGTAGAGATCGAAGTTGTTGTCAAGTATACGTCGCGAAGAAGTCGTGAATGGTCGGATGTGGGTCGTAAACGATCGAATAGCGGTCGGGAAGAGATCGTGTCTAAGGACGATCAAGCATTTGGTCGAGATTGTTCGGGGTAAAAATGTGCCGATGGGGCGATCGAGCTTGATCGAGTTGATCGGATCGGCAGTGGGAACCCACCTTAAGAGCGACACACATTAAAATCCAAAGCATAAAAATGAATCATAATTGGGCATAGATTAGCTATAATACCCCTTAGCAAGGTCATCTAAAAAAAATTATGTTTGCTTTATTCAACAAAGAATAAAATAAGGTGAAATCGCAAGACGTCATTTTTCAAAAATCACAGAAACTGCTCGCCTTCCGGGCACAGAGCTCGGCACGGACAATAGCCAGTCTAGTGGTTACATAACCCGCTTTGAAGTTGAATGAATAGCTATTGAAAGTTCTGAATAGACCGCCTTTCGTGGAGGTTCGCAGCGAGCAGTTTCTGTGATTTTTGAAAAGTGACCTGTAGTGATTCTATCGCATTTTTCGCATTTTTAGTAAAAGCAAACTTTTGATTTTTAGGATATGCTTCATAAGGAGAATGATAGCTTATCTGTGTCTAAATATGATTCAATTTGATGCTATGGATTTTAGTGAGCGTCGCTCTGAAAAAGTGATAAGTTTCTTTTGGAACTCAGTTTATATCAATAAATCAAACGTGTAAACAAGGAAAAATGATATGAACAGATTTATCATTGGCTATAATTATCATTTGCAGGAGAATATGTCAAGTCCATTATGCATGTAATACGTGTACGTGTGGGCCAAAATACGACTTGTCAAAATACGACTATAGCACGACCGTACTAGTATGTTACGGCGTATTTTCGGTGATAATTATATACTTATAAATACTTAAACGGAAGTGGTCTTATAATTATTAGATATAATAGGAGGAAGAAGAAGTTAACAATAAATTATAACCAATAAATATTCTCTTGTAGTAGCAAGGAGTAAATGATATAATAATAACCCCTCTATGGTTGTAGTTTAAAGGGATCTAGTAACTTTGTTGACATGTGCTAACATGGATGAATGGTTGATATAATTATCTGATATGTCCACTGGGTATTGTGTGAAAAATTCAAGTTAAATGGACCTTATATGTCCAAGTAATTAGCAAAAATGCAAGGTGATATTCACTAACTCATTGCCCTGACTTTTTACACGGTTTCGAAAATCCAACGGATAATTTATTATCTGAAAACTTCAATCGTACATATCTTTGTAACGAAAGGGAAATTTGAAAAACCAAAACCAAAACCAAAAAACGACTTTCCAGTGGATAATTGATCATCTGAACACTTCAATCGCAAATATCCTTTTAACGAAAGGGAAATTCGAGAGAAAAAAAACGTCCCATGCTTATACGAATACAACAAGGTGTAAGGGAACTGCTAAAATTCCATTTTGGATTTTGAGGATTTGGACAATGTTACTTAGAGCCCTTTAAGGCGTTATTGAAGTTATAATGCGACTGTAATGAGTACTATAAATACGTCTTTATATGGGTCACTATGATACCCCAGTCACATTATCATTGCCACCACATCTCGAGGCAGTTCGTATAATATACCATACTAATTGCAATGTATAGTTAGTGTCAACCAAGATGGTCGCAAATCAGCGGAGGCAATGATTCCCGTAAGCTTCTAAAATAAGGGTTACTATCTATATGCAAATACAAATTAACGATTTTCGTATTGTTAGATTCATATTTGACCCACATTGGGAATGAGGGGACATTAATATTAATACTAAGGAGGCAGAGACACCTGCTGTAGGGGAGAACATGCACCCCCGTGCCCCCCCCCCCCCCCCCCCTATAACGCCCAGATGCGACACTGTAAACATCTTAAATCTAAAAGGCGCTAAATCCGCTTTCTATGAAACTTGTACGGAATAAGATATGTGCAGTAATAAGCTACGTATACATTAGCCAGCTATAAATCCAAATCGTAAACGAAATATGGAGCGTTCAATTTTCATATTCCCATAATCTGATAATAGTCATGTGTACAAAGTCGGAAAATAATCACGCGTTTCTTCAAAGTTGATATAAACTAGACTTAGCACCTTTTGAATTTAAGCTTTTCGTCATATTATAGCTGCAAGAGCAATCAGGCGACACAAATTGGACGTGCTTCGGGTGAGTGGGCATCGTCCGGGAACGAAGGGGGAAGGGAGAGAGCGATCATGGAGACAGGAAAGGAAAGGAAGGAAAAACCCCGACCCGGTGAAGTGAGATTATTACCGATTATAACCATCATAACGGCTGTTTAATGATTCACCGCATGATAATCAGGCGCATCAAACTTGGGAGTTCGAGTCGGTGGTGATGGGAGATGGGAGATGGATTTAGCCGATGCCTCAGTGGTATACATATATGGCCGGTGGTTGCTTGGAATCGATTTAAAGGGATACCATGCAGTTAGGCAGAAAGAAACAACATTCTTTTAAATAATTATACGATGAGTGGAATCCTTGATTAAAACATGATTTAAAGGGATAAATTTGCTGTGCTTTTAGTAAGAAATAGTTTATATTTTCTACAATAAGATATCGGGTGTTTGTAATACTTGATTCAAAGTTGTAATTTTGGGAGGGATTGGAGTAAATGGAAATTGATTGAGCCGATACATCGGTAGTATGGCCGGTGGTTGGTTGGAATCGATTCTACAAAAGTGATCGTTTTGTTGTGCTCAAAAATAGAGATGTCTTTTTATTTATAAATACGGTGTCTGGGATCCTTTATTCAAAATTTAAAAGTTAGGTACGACAATCAGGCGCATCGAACTTTTGAGTTCGAGTCGGTGGGATGTGGAGGTGGAATTAGCCGATGTCTGAGTAGCATGGCCGGTGTGTGTGAAATCGATTTAAAGGGATATTGTTATTATCGGTGCTCATAAAAATCAAGATTTGAAGTAAAAACAAACACAAAATAATGTTTTGGCGCAAAATATACAAAACTGAACGCAACGCCGAAACTTTTAGTAACAACAACATCGGCTTTATTATGAATACAAAATCAATATATATCGCAATATAAAAATATTGCTGCAACTTCAGGGTTTTTTTAATGCTGCATTTTGGGTATGATGTAAATATGTTTTTATTGAAATATTGTGTGATTCAGGTGGATATACTAGTATCTATAATTTAGAAGTTTGAATTTAAAAAAATGTATTTTCATTAGCAAAGTATACTCTTCACAATTCTAAAAATCATATTTCGGAAGTGCCCACTAAACAAGTAAATAACAAAATATCCCTTTAAGCGGTCATGGGGGAAAATTTCGGTCATTCAGTGACTTCCCACTAATCATATAAACATGACTGAAATCAGCTAAAGATATTATTTCAAAAATTGTTGTGAGAGCGATACGACGTGTTTTTTTTTTAGACAGGAACACATTTGTAGAATCGCCTAAATCGGCACGTGCGTGCAATTTGTCAAAATCTCAGCTCCCATTAAATTTGATAGCACTTATACTAATAACGCACACAATATAAGATATTTTGATAGCACTCAATAATCAGAGCACGTAAGCAGACAACATACATTGGAGTAGGAGTCGTTTGAATTCGGTAACGTTGGAATAGTACAAACTATTAATATAAATCATTGCGAATATAATACCAAGACGTAAAAAGCAATAATTATGTATTATGTTTTCTAATTCGCTGTTATGTACAGCCGAACATATAATACAATTATTGGTTTACAATTGATAATGTATGGATATTGGTCATTACAATTAGATCTTAGTAAAATTAGACGATGAATAATAAATAGCCATTATGGGTTCTGCGTTTGCTATTTGTAGACACAAGTCGAACAAATAAAACGTAAGGCTAAATAGTTAATAAAATAAACAATCAAATTCATTCAACTATATCCAATCAGGGTTTGAATTTGGTAATACATCACAAATTCAAACAAGCAATTATGAATTATTGCTTATGAATATAACATTATACTAAAAAGCAATTATGATGTATTATATTTTATGAATTTGTTTTTGTTTTACACCGATAGACCTGTCATGATTAAAAACTTAATCATTTACCCTGGACATATATTTGGTTCAATCAATTAAGGTATTGTGTTTGTTTTTGTTATACACAAACAAACAAACAAAACCTAAGTCTATAATATACTGAATGAAATAACAGATATTAGTTATTAAACTATTTACAATTCAACCCATTTTCTGTTAATAGACATTGCACATCCCATAGATTCAATATAATTATATTAAAAAAACACCAGCAGCAAGGACAACATCACTAATAACAACAACAATAATATTAATAATGATGATTATACATAATAATACAAATACAACTATTTCAAAAAAGGTGTATATAAAAACGTTGTAAATTTGTGTTATCTGCATGCCTGAACAATGCAGTATTTGATATTTTATGCTGTACCGCATTATCGTACATACGTTTTGGATTGTTTTTGATGATCGATATATACATTAAAAGCATTTAAAAATAGCAACATCATAATCAGATATAAATGGTATCATAATCGAATCCTAATACGGACTGCAGCAGCAAAGTGGAACACGCAGGTCATTAACATCGTACAGCTTACTCTTCCAAAAGCAATCCATTAAAGAGTAATAGTAACATTGTCCAAATCCTCAAAATCCAATTGGAATTCTAGCGGTTCCCTCATACCTTGGTGTATTCGTACTAACAATAGAAGCATGGGACAGGTTTCGGTTTTTCGAATTTCCCTTTCGTTAAAAAGATATTTACGATTGAAGTGTCTTCAGATGTGGAACTGTCCATCTGGATAGTCGTACCCGCGTGAACAAAGTCAGTACAATGAGTTAGTGAATATCACTTTTTATTTTTGCTCTTAACTCGGCCATACAGCGTCCGTTTCACTATACATTTTCACACAATACCCTGTGGACATATCAGATAACAACAATATACATTGCATCAACCATTCATCACTTTTTTGCACATAATCGACAAAATTACTCAATCCCTTTAAGTAAATGAACATCGCCATGGAAAGGTCATGCAAAATTATACGTTCATAACCATCATAACACCGGTATATAGGTTCTTGGAAATTGTTTTAGAGGAACAACGACCATGCATAAAAGTAATTAATGTTGCACAAACAGTGCATGATTTGGAGTTTAATATAGTTCATACCAAAATATAAACCGATTAATTTCGAGTTTCTCGAGTGCATTTATATAATATGCAAAGAGCCGAATTTGTATTTGTATTTAATCACAAAACATACTTTAGCCTATAGATGTAAAATAGCTTATAGTTTTCCAAACAGAGATAATGGAAGTTATAATGAAGTTTAATAGAAAGGTTCGATTAGCGGTTTCCCCCACACGGAATTGCGACACATGCAGCTATACAGTACTGTACTGTTCCAAGGGAAAATCAAATTAAGCTGTATAAAAGATAGATAGATTATCTCTTCAAGACTTCAACGGTGACGGCCGGGGGGCTCGATCTCTTCAATTTCCATCCCATAATCCACACAATGAACGACAACCGGTGAGAGGAAATTAGGAAAAAACGCTATTAACGACTTGAAAGATGCCTCGAATCGCTCCCTGACATTGCCTGAAGCGGTATAGACCGGTTGTAAGTATTTAAAAATCGTTACATTTCGATGAAAGGAGTCTTTACTCAGGTTACTACAAACTTCAATTAGGGTGTCCCGAGAGCTGTAGTATCTAGGCATTGGCATAAACGTACCCATGATTTTTTGTTCAAGGGGGAGTTTTAGCTTCATTTAGTAGCGTAGTTGGGGTGTGTTCGAATACCTAACGCAGTAATTTTCCCTAAAAGGGGGGGGGGGGTTAACACCCCAAACACCAAATAAATCCCAAATAAATTAAATAAATATAAATAAATAAATACAATAATAATAAGGCCATGAAAAATAAATAGTTGGATTGGCGTAACCCGCCCGCCCCTAAAAATACCGGCGCTAATGAATTTCTGAATTTTATTTTAAAAAATAAAAAATAAAAATAAATAAAAAATAAATAAAAAATTGCAATAGAATTTTCAATTGCGATGTGTTTTGTGTGTGTTTTTGTGTATTTGTGCGGAAAAAAAAAGAAAAAAAAAGAAGAACAAAATCCCTACCGACCTACCCTAATTTTTGGTTGCCCGTTACGCCAATCAAACAAAAAATTGTGTTTGGCCTAATAATAATAATTTGCAGAATAATCATAAACACAATAATACAAATATATTTCAAGAGGGAATTTTATTCATGGTATTATACCCGATCTTCGTGCATTGTGAACTTGTTGGTCAATTGACTACGATAATATTATGCATGTTCTCTCTCGTTCGCAACATCATGTTTGTTCTGCAAAAGGGCACCAACTTAATATAAGGAGTATTTGAAGGCATCGATGTACACAGGAGAGCAACATCTGTCTATCATATAACCATGGCAACCGAGACATGGTATTAATATTGCATGCTTATAATACCGCCCACGCGCATGATTGTGCGTCTACTTTCTGAAATATTCATAATTCAATCTAATCAAATCGTTAGAAGCCATATATTATTGCCTATGAAATAAAGGCGGACCATGCAGAAAGAGTTCTGTAGCCTAACTGTCGTTTGAAATACAATGTACGTATATAAAGACTGTTTTTGCAATATGTACTGTTTACTTTGTTGTCTTCTTTATTTCTTATGTTTATTCTTATTCGTGTTAAAGGGATCTAGTAACATTGTCCACAAAACTTCATTAGAAATCTAGAGGTTCTCTCATACCATGTTGTATCCAATATAAGCATGGAACAGGTTTTGTTTTTTTCAAATTTCCCTTTCATTCAAAATATTTTTACCATTTCATTGTTCAGATTTGTAACAATCCTACATAGTCATAACTGCGTACAAACTCAGTGCAATGAGTTAGGGCATATCGCTTTGCATTTTCCTTCAGAAGCAAAGTAATTAATCATTACTTGGCCATATAACATGAATTTAACATGAACATTTTCACACCATACTCACTACTCAGAGGACATATCAGATCACAAAACTACACATTATTACCAACAGTTCTTTATTTCTGCACATGCCACCAAAGTTACTAGATCCCTTTAAAATTTACCGGAACGTCCGAGACTGAATCGTTGGTTCTACGTTGATGCTGCATCAATGTGTGTATTTTTTCACCTTGAAAATGCATAATTTTGTATACTCTTTATATTTCTATAGTCTTACTCACGAGCCTCCAGACTAACTTGTTTCTGTACTGGCCCGTTTGGGCAAGTAAAATAATAAATGTGGAAATTTTACTTGCCCCAACATACAATTTACTTGCCCTCTTACTTCTAGATGAGATTTATACATAATTATGAAATAACATTGCAAACTAGACAATTTATTAACTTTTACTTGCCCGACACTAATTTTTACTTGCCCCGGGCATGCTCTTTAGTGTCATGTACAATACACGTGTGTGTTGTTTTGTCATACAGTTATAGTGCATACACATTAGGCCTAGTATTATTCGCGAAGTACGTAAGGGGGGAAACCCCTACGGAAGTTTGCTCATTCCGATTCAATTAAGACAATGTGTCGCATGTGAGGTACGGGGTGGACCATTATTTTGTTTAAAGGGATGTAGTAACACAGTCAAAATCCACAAGACGTACTTATACTCTAGCGGTTCTCACATATTCACTTTTTACTTCTCTCACTTTTTTTTTTTATCAACCCTTCTTCGGTTTTTGCATCAAAGTTACTAGACCCCTTTAATATTAACTTACATGCATACTTAGTACATGTACTAAGTTTCGAGACAGTTAGTCACGTGACCTAAGCTACTGTTATCGCCCGGGACATGAGTCATATTCTTATTGTTGGCATGTCAGCACTAGTACAGGTACAAATTCAATTTATAGAGTCTAGTCCAATTTTCAATAAACAAGATAATAATACCATGCGTAACATTATGTTCGGTACTACACTAGCACTACACTGCATTACCAAGATCTTGCCAATAATTTATACACACATCTCAAGTTTGTGTTTGACCTTTTATTTTGTACAATTTATCAACCACAGGGCCCATATTCCTAAAACGCGGCTAACACTAGTTGGTTTATCCATGGTTTATCAAATGACGACCACCCGGACGTTGGCGAGGCCTATAGTTGGTATTCATAAAAACGCTGCTACGCTAAGTTCTTTTACGTAGTTAAGGATGACCCATCCTGACAACCAACGTAATTCTGTCCAAATATAGGTTTTCCCATCCATTTCATTTTTAACATTCTTTTCGTTCAATTGTATACATTTGTAATACTTCAATTTCGTCCCCTGAAGCCGAGAATGTGCCAATGGCAACTTTAATTTCGTCTATTGTCGACCAATTTCACAAAAAGTCCATTAAATTTAGTCATTCGTCACACATTATCGTCCAGTACAATTCAAATTCGTCAGTTACAGGTGTGTCCAGCAACTGTGACCGACGAATTTGAATTGTAATCGACGAAAATGCCCGATACATCAATCTTTTCACGAGTCATAATTATAACAAAGGGGTCATTTCTTGGAATAATTGTGACAGGTTTGTTTTATGCTTATACAAACGCATTTATAATTGCGAGAGAAAATCCATCGCCCCCCTCCCCCCCCCCCCCCCCCCCGGCACCCTCCAACTCACACACGTTTACTTTACGCAAACTTTAAGGCCTTGTCACACAGGACACGACTAGATCCACGAATGCAGTACGCATTTGTACGAATCTATGGCAAGCCGTTTTAACATTTATTCCTATTTCTTGATATCAAGAATTGAATTATTGATATCAAGAATGCATTTCTTGATATCAAGAATTACCAATGCTTAACAACAGAAAAGTATTTCTTGATATCAAGAATTCATTTCTTGATATCAAGAATTACCAATGCTTAACAACAGAAAAGTATTTCTTGTTAAAAACGGTTTGCCATAGATTTGTACCAATGCGTACTGCATTCGGGGTCTAATCGTGTCCTGTTCGACCAGGCCTTTACGCAAACAACAGGCATCGAACTTTACCTTTACCAAAGTTTATCAAATGTGTTGATTCTTTGGAAGAACAATACAATCAGTTACCACAAAAGTTTGAAGTTTTTGATATAATATTGCTGTTTACAATTGAATTGAGCGTGATTACAATACTTGAATCGCAATATCGACTGCTGTTGACCCAACAATTGGATACTTCAAAATTTGTAGATATGTTTCAAAAGGGATTATATATGAATAACGAGATAATATTCTGATATAATTATTGTATGGGCTGTTATTCGAATTAAGGGCAAAAATGTTTAACAATTTAACGAGAAAAGCGTTTACTATAAATGTACCATGTTATGAATTATAGTTATTCTTGGCTATATAGAAGATTACACAAAGGGTGAACATTTCATTATCTATTAGTATAATAATAATAATAATAATAACGATAATAATAATAATAATATGAACATTTATATAGCGCAACTACTATAAATATATACTCTGTATAGATACATATACATCTAAGATAATCCCATAATCGTATATAATTATTGAGTATAAAAATTGTCATTTCAAACGCGCACTATTAACAGCGTGAAATAAATGCCACCTATTCAAAAGCACTTCATTAGACGGATACAAAATTAATCATTATATCTTTAGTGTAATCTCTTAATCACACAAACATGTTTACCTTTTGAACCAATCTCAAATATTATGTCCATTTATGATCATTATGAAATAGCCGCAAAATAGGTAATAGATAACGCGTTTGAGCATGGCTGGCATTCACAAATGGATTTGACCTCTGTTATGTGTAATCTTGTAAGGATAACCATTATTTCGCAAAGAAAATGAATGAACAAAGATACTTTGGACTATAATTAATTTAATGTTTGACTTAACAACAACCTATTTATGTTTAGTAGTGTTAACGTCCAAATGTTATTCCTTTGGACTTAAGGAACGAGAGATGAACGGTGCGGCGCTCCATAAAACCATGGGCACTTTAAAGGGATCTAGTAACTTTGTTGACAAGTGCAAAAAGTGATGAGTGATATAATCAAATGTGTATCGGTGTGATCTGATATGTCCACAAAGTGAACACAATTTTGGCCGAGATATGAGCAAAAATGCAAAGTGATATTCACTAACTAATTGCACTTACTTTGTACACGGCTTAAATGATCCCGTAGACAATTATTTAACATCTTAACACTAACTGAATCGTAAATATCTTTTGAACCATGATTTTATTGTTAATATGAATATAATAAGGTATGAGAGAACCACTAGAGTTCCAAGTAAATTTTGAGGATTTGGATGGACAATGTTACTAAATCCCTTTAAGCCATGGTTTAAATGTAAACCACCATTGTAAGTTCAAGCCAAGGTGCGTCGATTAGTCACCTTCTCTGTACTTCGGAGATAATCGTTTGTAAAGTTTGTGAGCATTGTCATAGAAGAGCTAGGTCTTGGTTAGCTCTCTTTTATCTTTTATAAACAAAAATAAACAAATAATTATGAAATAATACTCTTAAGCTAAAAATGTGGCATCACGTCATATCATAACACAAGAATCCGACCTACAAACTGGTATACAGAAGTCAATTTAGCCAAAATCCACTTAATGCCCTTCTCATGCACTCTCATTCAACGAGTGTGCATGACTTTTTGAGATATTTTGGTAAATCCCACTTCTGACGCGCGCAATTAGCGTTCGATATAATATCTTGTTGGGGCCTGGCCAAGACTCGACAGGATGATGCGTCATGATGCTTTAAACAACAAGAAGACCGAAATATATCCCCTAAAAATAATACCGTCAAAACGTCTTGCTGGCCACTATATACATTTCTCATTGCAATATGTATAATAGAGGGGTTGAGATTATTAGCACTGGTCAAGCGCCGACTTTTGGTGACCGAAATTTAATTAATGCCAATTTATACTTGTCCGACATGGCATGGCTATTATCTTCGAGAAGACCGAAATATAAACGATAAACTATATACACTATTAACTATATCTATAAACTATATCTTACTTAAAACAAAGGGATTGCTGGGCCACAATACTTAAATATTTCCGATTGCAGTATTATTGTATCGAATGTACATGTATACATGACTTGAGATTAGTAGTGCACTGCATGGCCTATAATAGGGTCATGTTTGGTCCACCAAAAAGCCCTAAATGCCAAGTTATACACTTGCCCGACTGCGTAT